>JAVQJL010102549.1:0-23386 GCA_036024295.1 Nannoperca obscura
CCCCCCCCCCCCCCCCCCCCCCCCCCCCCCCCCCCCCCCCCCCACTCAAGTGTGTGTGAGCAAGAAAATACTCGATGCGACCTCCTCACATGCTCCCTCGCTCAAAAACACACACCTACTCAATGAGCTTGGCTAGTCAGTACCAGAGATCCATCACTAGGGGGCGCACTGATTTTCCCCCCCCACAAATTTGAGCAGCTATTGTGCAGCACAGCTTGGTATTAATCTGAAAAGAAAACAAGTGTTAAGGCAAGTAAAGATGCTCAGAGCGTTAAAAAAAAAGCCAGGGCTTGTGTGGAGGAACGAGAGCTAAGGGACTTCTAGTCTGTGAGACGTATGAGCAAAGTGTTGAGCACACACAGGGGGGAAAAAAAGCTTGTTATACTCATCATGAGTTCAGGGTGTTAAGTGTGTAAACACATTTCCTGGAGGCTAAACTAAACTTCCACGCTGCCCTGAACAACCACGACTCATCGCTCCAGCCGACTTGACTCAAAACAGCTTACCCACTGCGCTGTGCGCTCTTTTTTTTTACGTGTTCATGCAGTCATTGACGGGGGGGGGGGGGGATATCCCTGCTCCAGGGTGGCAGTAGTGGAAATAACGTAACAAACAGTGGCTGGCAGACACACACACATTAGAGTACACATACCCGGACACGCACATTATACATACACAGAAAACAACAATTAGGGCTGGACGAGAGAGAGAGAAAGAGGGAGAGCGGAAAAAGTGGTGCGGTGTAATGACTGGGTGGACACCTGGAGCCAGGCGAGATGCACCTGGTTTCATTGGCCTTGGCACGCTCCAGGGGCCTCGTCACACAGTGTGTGTGTGCATCTGTCCACCACTGGAGACACACACACACACACACACACACACACACTTTAAGGAGCAATACCAGGCGATGGATTCCTATCCAGTGGGGAGCCCACCCCCCACGGCTACTGATGTTGCTACGGCAACAGGAAAACAAACACGGTGGCGGTGCGTGGGGTGCCGACCCTCTGCAGTCAGGTGAAGTTTGCCTTTCTTCTCCCCTCTTCATCTGTCGTTCAGTGGAGCAGTATGCAGCGGCCGTTCGTGACAAAGTGCAGGCATGCACGAGACACGCTGATGGTTCGCAGTAATGTGCCACAGGTGCAGACGTTTCTCCATGCTCTCCTGTTGATCTGTTCCTCAGGATTACACCAAGACAGCATATGAACTCTTAACAAGTCCGGCTGTAAATATGCCTGTTAACTCACTGTCAGGCACCCTGTTTATGCATTTCTTCCTCTCTCTCTCTCTGTCTCCCTCTATCTTTATCAATTTACTCGAGCCCTGCAGATATTATGATGCCCCCCGTCACCATGGCAAACCACAACACAGCGACACTCAGCTGCGTAAGGTGTGTGTGTGTGTGATGGTGGGGATTTGTCAATCCTCAGCGGAATACCCCTTTGAAAATAAACCTGTATGCGATTCATAAGCAAACACCCCAAATAAAGTACACCGGTTTCCTCAGAATATGGTGGCTTCTCTAACCACTGGCTTGCCTTTCATTTTCCCTCAAACCCATGACATCATCTTCAGTTTACGACCAGTATTTTTATTTTTCGCCAAGCATCTGACATTTATTTTTGTAAGCTGTTGTTCCCCCTACTGAAATAAAGAAAAGAAAACAGGGACTTGAAAGAGCCGGCGAGGTTAAGTCGTGCACAAGTATCATATATCAGTTTCCAAATCTTCAGCATGTTCCCCAAACTCCCCACGGGGCCCTGCAGCTCCCCCCTGCCTCTGTTCACTTTGAAGATTATTTATATTTCATTTCTTAACAGGCTTCGTTTTGTCCAAGTCAAACTTCACTTTTTCATTTCTCTCTGCCTTTGGTTCAAGTGGCCCATAACTCTGGCAAATTGGATCCAAACACACATATCTTTAAAGATCTAAAGTTGCCGTATTTAAGTAAAATCACATAAAACAAAAACAATGGTACCGAGTCTGCCATTTCCGTGTCTTTGTCGTTTGTGTGTCTGCAGGTAATTAAACCATTATCAAATACAAGTAAATATCCGCCAATTATGAAGGATGTGACGGCTAACCAACACTTTGGATTGAGCAACTGTGCGGTAAGTGAGCGCTCAATATTCTGGGTCAGCAATTCAGCACAGAGAGAAAGAGGGATGCAGGTGCTCCTGTCTCCAGTGGTATTATTTACAGTTAACACGGTGATCTAGCCCCGCTCCCTGCCATGAACCCCCGCCTATTGTCGAAGAATGTTGCAGGTGCTTTGTCTGCGTGAGCGCTGGAATCACAACGCTCTGCGCTTTGTCCTCAGAAGCAGAGGCACGGCATGACAGAGGGAGATAGATGGCGATACAGACAGGGAGGAAGCAGAGGTCTGCCTCCATCTGTGCGACAACGTGTGACCATCCCGTCCTGTTAGTTCTCTCTCCGGGTGACCCCGGCCGGATAGCAACGAGGGAGGACAGAAGGGGGGTCAACTTCCCTCTCTATTTATCACCAACCTTGACAGGGCAGGCTTTGAAATTTCAGGGATTCTTTTTTTTTTTAAATGGCATGGCTGACCCACAGTCCGGTGCCGAGACCTTACACACGGCTATAAAAAAGTAAAAATAAAAATTACAAAAGGCTATGCGCTGCCTTGTCTGCTCAGAGCAGCCATGCGGGGGTCACGTGAAATGAGTGGGATTTTGTTGTTATTATCCCAGCGAGAAAACTCTTCGGGGGTGGGGTCATGGGTATAGGTGAGTCAGTAGTGCGGTAGGATCAGAAAATAGCTCTCTGCCAGACAACGGTTATTTTGATTCTGAAAGGGAAACATATTTGGTGCGAGAGGAAAGGAAGCGGGAAAGAGTCTGCTCCGGACTTGATGAGATTTTTCCACTGGCAGACTGTTATTTGTAGGGAAACTCAAAAGGCTGTCCCCCCCCCCCCCTCACATTTCTGTAAAAAAAATAATAGAGATACTCGAACATTGTGGGAGTACATTTCACAGTTGCGTGTGAGCGGAGTCGTTTTGATCAGACTTGAAATGTTAGATTTGAAAAACACCATGTGGCCGGGCTGTCACTTCAACAGGGTCGGCATTTTAGAGGATTGCTCAACAGCGAACCCACTGAACTCACGGTGTACAGTAGTGCTATTGAAAACTCTTGAGGAGTCTTCAAATAAAGCCCTTTCAAGAGACGTGGCATCTTATCACGAAACCCATTTCCATGAGGGACAAATCAGGCAAGGAATAAACAGTGTGGCTGCTGCTCTGTCACTGCCAAAAAATAGGAGCGTTAAGGTGCTACTCCACTGAAACTACTAAGTACAAGGATGTGGTTGTACTGGGTGTTAATGGGGAAGATGGCATTACTGGCAAAGATCAGTCATTCTCAGATAAATATGTAAAAAAAACACAGGTCAACCACAACCAAAGCCAAGCATCCCTCTGCTGACCTGTTGATATTCCTGGCAGACGTCGGGCCGGGCCAGTGTGTTGGCGATGAGCTCGAGATGTGGTTTAAGGAGGGGTCTGGGACACCCTCCCAGCACCGCAGCCAGCACCATGAGAGGGGCCCAGGGGTGAGAGCAAGAAGAGGGGGCTGTCACGTGATCCAGCAGCAGCTTGAGGAAGACGACAGGAGGGACAAAGGTCCCCAGTAGTTTAGCAGCTGCCAGGCACTAGGTGGGAGAGAGTGAAGAGAGACACAGAAGCATGAGGGAGCGTAAAGGAGGATGAGAACAACAGGAAGTCCTTTTTTCTTTTTTTTTATCTTCCACACATCAAAGAATCTGCTGAAACAGGTGCATCCCAAGTCCTTGAGCCCTGTTCAGCCCAGTCTGCTCACTGAAAGCACGCCAGATGTGTCCAGTTCTTTGTGCATGCCACACTTTACCCAATAAAAAGAAATAAAAGGACATACAGTATGATGTACAACATCCTGCTAATCTGATGACTCGCTCTCTGGGACTCACATTGCTGACCACGTCGCTCTCTGCGTCGGTGCAGGCCCGGCAGAGGGTGGCCAGGAGAGGCTGCAGATGCTGGGTGCTGTGGTCCTCGGAGTGGAGCAGCAGCACGGAGAGCAGCTGAGACGTCCGGACCCGCGTGGGCACCAGCCAGTCGCTCACGTCGTGGCTAATGGCTGGCACCAGCCTGCCCAGGTTTCTCACCACGAGTTCCCTGCAGCCCAGCCCTGGACGCTCCACTGGAGGAGAACATGAAGAACGTTTGCGTTTGCATACTCTTCTAGTGTCAGATATCAGTTTGTCTACATTCACTTGAATTGCTTCATTTTCCGGAATGACTATGAACAATCTCAGAGAGATCGGCATGTTGTTGATTTTCATTAAAAAAGGTATCTGAATGACATATAGATATATTGTTTGTGAAACCTCAAACTGCAACATTTTTCTGGCTCCATTACATTGTCTGTGTGTAATTTATCTAGCTTTTATGAGAACTTGTGTAAATGTGTAATCTATATTGTAAAAAAAAATAAAAACTATATGGACACTAAGAAACAGCAAATACAGAACAATAAATATCACTGATAACAGCTTTTCAAATGTCTGCCACCTATCACTTTTTATGATTAAGATTTCCCCACAAGGGACTTGTCAGAGCAAGTGAAACACATTCTCAAATAGTCCTACACTTCAAATCTTGCACCCCTCCGCCCCTCTCTCACTTCTCGGCCCCACCTTATTCTGCTTCTCCTATAGGCACACTAATGAGAGAGGAAGACAGGACTAAAAGGAATACAGAGATAAATCAGAGAAACACACCAGGACAAGACAAAACAAGCCCCTTTCTGGTCGTCTCTCCCCGTCTGACAGTGACCTCTTCACGCTGGGAGGCCCGGCAGATTTATGACGGCAAGAAAGGGAAAGACCAAAAAAAGGGGGAGAGAGAGCCTGTTCCTCTCCTTTCCTGTCCCCAGGCAGAGCCTGTGTTCACCCACATTGCCACATGTGTAGCTATGGGACACGCATGGGATGCAATGCCTAGGAACTGTACGCCACCCCCGAGCCCGACACACAGCCTGGACCTATGGGCAAGACTCTGTGACCATATTCAGGTTCACACCCATTCCCAGCCCTTAGGCAGACACTTATGTTTCCAAGCCAGTGCCTACCCTGAAAACTAAGCTGTCATACACAACATCATGTTATAACCTTGCAGAGCTGTAATAAAGATAGATGATTTAATGCAGCAAGGAGCTGTGATTACATTCACATTCAAAATGAACATTTGCATTTGCCTGGTGTGGGAGGGATTTTATTATGCATGGGGAGAGACCAATGAAGCAGCTATACCTGGAAACGTTGCTCTATTGTAACACTGGGATTTCACCTAAATGAACCCTTCAATAAGATAAGCAAATAAGATAATCTTACAGGATGTAAGGAAGTCTGAGCTGATAGCCTAAAGCTTAAGCTAGATCCTAAGCATTTTCCTGCCAAGTTTGTTTCACCAGGAAACTATCAGGTCTGTCTAGACAGTCTACGCCAGTCCCTCACCCAAGTTCAACGGACAGCTTCTTCCTCTGTGCTTTGTTGAAAAATAGCAACAATGGATGCCAATAAGAGCTTTGGGTGGCAGTAGTAATTGAATCTTTCAACGCTACCACCCCATCCTGCACTCTCTAAGCACTCCTACAGGGGGCTGTGTGTGTGTGTGTGTGTGTGTGTGTGTGTGTGTGTGTGTGTGTGTTGCAGCTGCAAATGTTGTCCCTCAACAGAAACAGAAACAGTCCTGAATTTTGTAAGATTTGTGTATGTTGCTCAGATTGGAGGGGGTTACATTTTAAAGTCACTCCACTTCAAACTTGCACTTTAAATTCTATAAAACCAAAAAAAAAACTTGCATCTGTTATAAAATTTGAAAACATGAAGACATTTTTTTAGAGCCCTGAGTTTAGATAAGGAGGTCAAACTGAATGGCACTGCAGTCTGATCCCCCGCCTGTCCACCCACATGGAGTATAGTTTGACAGCATTGACGCCAGCAGCTCACAGAGCATATTAAATAAGACTTCTCTTTGCAACTGTCCCACTTGATAGTGTGTTAACCAGATGAAATTACTAGGGAGACAAAACCATGCCAACTGTGACTTGCCTCCTGACGGGTAGAAGGAAGGTGGGGTGAGGAGAAAGTCCATCTTGTCCTTGATGTCTTCCTCATTCTCCTTTTCCCACTGGGCGCCTACCCGCTTCCATAAATCAGCTGCTAGAAGTCTGCAGGAGGAGAGTGGAAAGACAGATGATGTTTCCAATCAACAATATTGTCACTGCCATCGGTATTATGCACTGTATTTCACATATATGTCGATATTTAGGTGATGTCTTCATTACTATACTAGCATAAGCACCTGGAGAATATATTTGATATTACACATTACTGTTTTACATTGTGTTATGAATCAAAGAGTAAAACACCACACTGTCCACGTTTACCTTGTTTCTGGGATCTCATCATTGACGCAGCTCAGCAGGAGTGGGATGAGTTTGTGAAAATAAGAATATCGGTCTCTCATGTGAAGCAGCCAATCACCAACAACTGCGGTCACGGCTTTTCTCACCTTAAAACAACAGAGCAAATAGAGAATTGAGCATGTTTGACTCCACTTCTCGACCCAGAGACAACAAGCTTTCATTTTCATTTAGACAAGCGTGGGCAACGGAGGCGGACAATTTAATGAGCGGTACATGCACTAAAGCACAGTGGGAGTTTTAACTTTGTTGTTGTAGACTGAACCTGTGGTGAGTCGTCAAACAGCCTCTGTGCCAGGTGAGAGAGCACATCGTCCACGTTTTTCCCGGTGCCATGCTGAATGACAGCCCCGGTGGCTTCGATGACGGACACTCGCACCCGGGAGTGCTGATGAGCAATCGTCCGCATGAGAGGCTGGACCAGACTCTCAGCCTGCATGTGAAAGTGCTCTGAAGAGAAAAGAGGTGAAATCAGTCCTTTTAATTCAGTGGAGCTGAATGTGATACATTGATATAAGATCAATATTGAGCTGTGTGCGAATGCACCATCCTTTTGGTTACCTTGACATTGTGATATTGCTATCGTGGTTTCAAAGGTTGGGTTACCTGCCCTGAGGGAGTGTGTCCTCTGACAACATCTGAATGAAATAAGGAATTCATCCAAAGTGCTGCATGTTTGTGAATTCATCTGAATAAAATGTAGTTTTTTTATTAAATCAGGGTCCCTCAGCTTTGGAACTGGAAGAATCTTTTTAGTGCAGAAATGATTAGTTGATTGATTAAAAAATGAATACTAAGCCAGTGGTTCATCGCCATTTTGGGGATTGCAAAACATTCTTTTGTTACTGGAAAATCTGACCTCATCAGGCATCTGACAATTATTCAGATTAGACAAGGAAACACAAAATGATTGACCATAAATCATAATCACAATCATAAATCACAGACATTTGCAACTGTCAAAAGTTGATTCTTTTCAAAGGCTGAGAAAATAAATTACAGATTAATCGATACTAGGCTATGTGTTAGTTGCAGCCCTAGTTGAGACAAGTGATGGAAGGCAACTGGAATTCAAACATTTTAGCTTTTGGTGATTGATGAGAAGCAATTATAGTGTTTCAGCACAAAAACAATTCCATAATGTTTATCTGAAGTTACACAACCTCGTGATTGATTCTGCCCATTTAATGTAACTGTGTAGAGGAAGGCCAGGCAGCTGCGCAGTAGGCTACAGGAAAGCGAGCGTTTCTATCGCAAACGTGTCTGCGTGCCTCGAAACCATGGCGACAGACTTTATCAACAACACAACTTTTTACGAACCTGGCAGAGACTTTGCAAGGTTAACGGTGCATTTGCAGCTTTCTCTTTTGACATCTGGGAAAGGGTCGACGATGGTTCTCTGCAGTATGTTGATCATTTCGTTCATATACGGCGCTAAATGCTTCCCGCACACGTCCAACGTCAGAGTCAACATCTCCACGGCCGACAGCCGGAGCTCCTCCGCCGGCTCTTGGATCTCTTTCTCCCCAAGCCTCTGGGCCAGACAGGGCATGAGATAAGGTAACGACTCCTCCGGTTTGGGGACACAACGAATAAACTCCGTTGCCATCGTTATCGCAGTTTCTCTGCATCTTTCCATCGGGTCTGACAGACATTTGAGGAGAGGCTTGAGGAGGGCAGAGAAAACCTCCTGTAAGACGCTGCTGGAAAGTCCTTTATCTATAGTCTCTCTCTTGATTAGCTCAAGAGCCCTCTTTCTTGTCGACTTGTCTTCGTTCAGACAGTTCAAATGTCGGGCGAGTCCTCTCAAAACTTCAGCGGCAGCATGTTCGTCTCCAGCCGCCATCGCTGCCATCTTGCCCGCCGTTATGGCAACCTGCAGCTGCGCGACAAACAAACGGCTGCTTTACGATAGCTTCCGGTTCAAAATCTCAAACTTTATTCGCATCAACAACCTTTCCCTTGACATCAAGTTCCCTCCTATTTTAAACTTTAATTTCTAGTTAAAAACATACACATGGCAGATTTGACTACTTTAAAGTAAATTAAGTAATTTTAAGTAAACAAAATAAATACTTTTTTTTTTAGGATTTTCTATGTAACAACCAAAACTGTATAGTTCCTGATAGTGTATAGAAGGCTTTGAAACAACATTCAGACTTTCATATTGGGAAAGGACATTTGGAACAGTTTTACAAAACAGTAAAATTAAACATTAAAGCGAGTTTCCTTTTAGTATCTGGTATTGATAATGTACAGAGAAAAACTGCTCCTAGATTTACTGCTCTTTTTGATTCTGCCATTGGCAGCGATGTGCTTACTTCTAGCACTTGTGATTCATCACCAGCCCGTACAAGTTTGATAAGACATCTTGTTGTTTTCGATCATGGTTCTATGCACTTTATGTAATGCTCTTATTTGGAAGTCGCCTTGAATAAAAGCGTCTGCTAATTGCCTAAATGTAATGTAATGTAAAATGTGAAAAAGAGCTTCCTAACGGTGTCTGGTCAGACTTTTGTAAGAAGGGAGAGAGGGTGTGTTGGGGGTCTCGCATTCATTTCTCAAATCCTGGCAGGCTGAGTATGACCCTGCGTCAAAGATGTCAGGTTCGGGATTTCTTTCTATATGATATGCATACAGTCTGTCAAATAAAAAGCAAATAAAAACTGTTGAATATAAATATACCCCCTTTCCCTTCTCCTTTAAAGATCTTTACATGCAAATGCTGCTGGCGCGTGCTCGCTGGTGCTCGCGCCGCTGCGGTCGAGGGGATGACAGATTGACGTCATCGGGACTGACGCAGAGCGAGCCGGGGTAGCGGAGAGGCAGAGCAGCAGCGGCAGCGGCAGCATCCCATCTGACAAACGGCACCTCGCCAATCTCCCACCAGCAGCTTGGTGTTTTCTCACTGGGCATCCTCCAAAAAACAACGGTAGGGACACCAGCGAGAGCACCGGCTGGACCGTGTTTATATGAACACAAAGTAGCCGTTTAAGACTAGGCCCTTGTTATCGTTTTACGTCGCAGTAATTCCCCATTCGTTGTGGTTTGGTTGTCATTGTAAGGTTAGCAAAGCTAGCTGGGGGTTAGCTGCCCACTGAATGCAACTGGACAGGTGCTGAGTTTCATCACTAGCTCAACAGCAGTATACATGGCAAAACGGTTATATGTGGGCACTGCTTTGCTATTTACTGTGAAGAAACCGCACTCGGTAGATGTCATGCCCTCAAGTCACAACTTGATTTTGATTTATTATGCAGTAAAAAAAAAAAGAAACATATCGTAGACGCGATTTCCCTTTGAGGAAGTGACACAGGGTAGTTAACTGTTAGCTACACCTGCTCAGCTTCCTGGCTTTGCTGTGAGGCATACTGCTGTTATTTGACATAACTGGAGTCTGACATAAAAGCTGTTTTCAGTTGTCATACACTGCTACATACATGCCATAGTCTTCACCTCCTTAAGTGTTTACTTTCACAAATAACATTATAGCCATTAAAGCACCAGTTTCTAAAACGTTTATGTTGAGTCGTCTTCATCCACAAAGAAAAATTCTAAAGGCAGGGTTAATAGTCATGCATCAGCAATGCATCAGTTGTGCATGAGAAATGTAAGTGTTAAATATGGTTCATGCCATTTTCAGTTAATTAATCATAACCTAATAAAACACAGGTTAAAGGTATGCACGTTCCTCTGTCCTGGGATATGTAATTTCATGTTGTAATATTACTATCAAGTTAACGTTTATAGATCAAATAACCTGATAGGAATGTGTATTTTTGGCTAATTAAATACCCCACAAATCAAGGAACTTCATCACATTGTTGAAGAAAATTTGAGGCATACCGGCTTATTGATCCGCAGCATTTCCCACAATAGTCTAATACAGCCACAGCTGTTAAATGGATCGCTACCATGGTATAAACAGAATGACAAAATCTCAGTGGACCAGTTTATATTGTCGCATGGTGTATATCGCCATATTAATCAACCCTATGACCAACTTAATGATTAGTATTTACAAAATGAGAAAGGTAACGTACAGTTGCAATAAATTGCCACCATTATACACTCATGACTTGTTTAGGGCATTGCCAACTGACAGCTGGTCATGTCATGAGGTACCTGACAGGAAACATAAGAAACAGGGTGTGCAATGTTCATTCACCTCCTTCCCATGATCCATTGCTCCTCCATTCTCTATCCTACTCCTCTTATTATACTATACGCACTGCATTTGTGCCCCTCCCCTCTGTTTTCTGTTCTCCTCAACCCTCTCCTCCACTGCTACACTCCTACCCCCCTGTCGATTCTGCTTTCCCTCCCCCCCTCTCATGGTCCACCCTGTTTTCTTCCACTGCCACAGAGATAAAAGATAAAGATGGCCACCTCCTCCTCCACTCTGGAAGAAGACGAGAGCTTGAAGGGCTGTGAAATTTTTGTGCAGAAGCACAACATCCAGCAGATCCTCAAAGAGTGCATTGTGAACCTCTGCATCGCTAAGCCTGAGCGTCCTATGAAGTTCCTGCGGGAGCATTTTGAAAAGCTGGAGAAGGTTGGTGATGACAAAGTTTTGTGTTTGTATGACTTAGGTTTCTCAGTCTGACTCTCTCTGCTTGTTACGTGGGGCTCCGTGTTGCCTGAAATCTCTGTGTGGAGAGCTTCAAGTTGTTAATTATGATGTACTTTTTTACCTCAATATGATATGTGACACGAATGTTCATTGCCGTGCCGGTAAGATGGGATTTCTTGCCATATTGTCATTATATGTTAATATTTTCTCACTATGTATCACAACACAGCCAATGCAAATGAATTAGTCTATAAATTGTGTGAGTTGTCATTACAGGCTCAGTTACGAGGTGTTATGGAGTGCTGTTTTAATATTGTGGATACTTGTGTAAAATTACTCCCCTCATCGGGTGTGCTGTTCATGTGTACGGTGCACTGTACGCAAATGCTGTTTTATTCGTTTGTTCCATTGTATGTGCTCAACTAATGTTTGTAACACCATCATACATAAGCAGGCAAAGAACATACCAGCTAGCTACTATGTTAAAAAAAAAAACCCAGACTGTTCTCAAACTGTTATAACAGAGCTTTCATTTTTCATCCTTTAATAGGACAATCCATTAGGGAATGTGAGAGGAGCACCCATAAAAGGCCATTGTCCTGTTTGCAGGCTCCGGGAACAGACTGTATGCATCTGCCTGTCTGCCTGTCTGTCTATCTGTCAGAGAGAGAGACAAAAGAGGTGACATATAACTCATTGAGAGATAACAGCTACAGGGAGGAGAGTAGGTTTTTTGCGAGAAGAGGGAAAAGAAAGATCATAACTAGAAATCTGGTGTATGCAGGGGCAACCGCTGTAGCACATTCCCTGTGGTCCACAAGCAACGTGACTTGTCAGAGTGTACGGGTCTGTCACTTTTCAGCTAATGTGTTGGCTCCGGCTGGCACCACTACTGTAGAGAAATGCTTTTCACGTGAAAGCTCCGTCGCTGACGCCTGCTGTATTTGTTCGTTCACTTCGACAGCTTATAAAAAAGTTAGTTCTGGGTTCTTGTTGGAAGTGCATCCCACCACACAGCAGCTTTTAAGCATTTTTCTGTTGTTTGCTAGCAGACAGAAGTGAGAAGCAGGCACCTTCAGGCAATACTAAGTCAGTGGAGAGCGATGAATTGTTTTTCCCCTCCTGGACTTAACTGTGCTCTATCACTATACGAGTTTGTTAAAGGTTTTTCTTAAGCATCATAGGGGCTGTATCTCTAGAGACAAATGGGAGAATTCGGCCCCATAATTTAGCCGCAAAGGATGTTCTTTTCCAATATTTGGCTTTGATCAAGCAGAGACGCAGATGGGTAGTTTGCTCATGAGTTTATCATAAGATTAGTTTGTTTAAACAATGGGCTCTACTCTTACACTACTGCCACAAACACGTCATAAAGGTGTATGAAGTGGAGCTGCAGGCTGCTGATGTTGGCCTGAGGTGAGCTTAGGCCTCCAACAAGAGAGGTGATTGTGAAGAGACATCAGATATAGCAGGGCTGAAGATCACCACCCTGATGCCTGGAGGAGGGTCTCCTTGCTGCAGTGATGTGTATGTGTGTGTGTGTGTGTGTGTGTGTAGGTGTAGGTGTGTATTAACATGCAGGAGTCATCGGATTCGATCAGTTTTTAACATGACAAGTGATATTTTCCACAGTCTGTTTTTCTCAAATATCAAATGCCTCATTATGCTAATACTAGTTGTGCTCTGCCTGTATGTTCAAGTAAATTATATTTATTCACTTATTTATGTATTACACTGGTGTTTATTTACCCAGACAGACCAATCAAACTTTTACTGTCAACAAAGGCGGTACCTATAACATAGAAATCCTAGGTTTTAGGACAGAACATACAAAAAGTTTAAGGTCAAGGTCAGGGCTTTCTCCTTGTGCTAGTATGCCCTACACACTCAGAGCTGTGCGGTCAGAGAGACAGAGCGTCGAAATGAGCAGAGCTTTGATAGTGGAGCTACTGTTGCTGTTGGTGAGGACTAATGCTGCAGAGTCAGAGAGGCAGCATGAATACTAATGGAAGCTCAGCAGAAGCATGCAGTGACAAGTTGCGAGTAATTCATCATCATTCTGTAAAATGACATAATGCACACTTGCACTACGTGTATCCTATCTCAGTAGCAACTGAGCATCGGAGATTGTCCGTTGCGATCAAAACTGTGTGTTTAACATGAAAACACTGTGTGTTTAACATGAAAGCAAACGTACATAGGAGGAGTTATTATATTATTTAAATTGCTACTAGCTAGCATAGATAAATAGGCTGTAGTAAACATAGGCCTCTGGTGTCCAGATGCACCAGTGCAATCTGGATAAATGTCTAGAATACTGTATGTTGAACACAGTGACACATATATAAATGTACACGCGTCACATGTGGTGCAAAAAGGTAATGTATTTAAGCTGTCCTGGTCTGCTTAATCTTGCTGCCTGTTGTGCTATCACCTTGCACTTCATCTATGAATGTGCGTGCGCGCACATGCACATAACGCCACAACAATAATACGTTATCATTTATGCTTATGTCCCCGTGTGCAGGTCAAAGTTGAAGATCAAACCAGCATCTTAAGGTAGTACGGATCTAATGTGTTGCGTAAAGAGCAGGGCTTGAACAGCTGTGTTGCTGAATGGTGGTCAGTGAAATCACCTGGTGTATACAAGTGGTTCGAATAAATAAAACTGCAGGTTTTCAGCCCTCTAAGGTTCACAGTTGCCCAACACTATTCCGGTCAAGCTTTCCAAATCTGTGCTTGTGTTGTGAGGTCAGCCATTCGTGGAATTGAAACAGGCCATGTATGTTTTTGTGGTGTCCCAGTTATTTAAGAGGCTTATTGTGCTCCTTTCCGCCCCCCTTTGCGCAGGGCAAGTTTGAGGACAATAAATATTTGGTTCAACAATCCATGTCCATTTAATCTGGATTTCCTTTTTTGTATCTTACTTTCTAAATTTTGTATTGTTATTTTTAAGCTGTATCTTTGTTCTGTTGCTAAAAAATACATTTAATGTCCTAAAACGTTTTATTTTTTCAGTGCAAAAAACTAAACTGCCAGTAGAGGAAGACAATTTTTAAATGCAAAACAACATATTGAATTTCAAGGATTTTGTTGAATCAAGGTGTCAGGTCTGGCAGTCTTTCAGAGCAGGAAGCACAAAGGGATAACAGAAAAATATACTTTTGTCATCACATATTCTCCTCCGCTTTACCCTCCATGCTTGTCTGTGTTTCTCTTTCTTCTCTCTCAGCCATGTTCGTCAGCACTCGTCGCCCACTAGGGGCAGTAACCTAGGCAACAGTAGAGGATAGACAGACTGTAGTCTACCCTGTGTTCAATGAGCCCCTTTATTCACAAAGTTTATTCCATCTTCCCTCTCATGTGTTCCGTTTTTTTTCTTCTCTTTTCTGTGCGCCAATTAGATCACCGCGGTATTCTTTCTCCCCATTTGCCAGACCTAACCTCATTTCATATCTGCACAGGATCCGTTTCATACGGCATTCACAATCTTATCTGGAAAATCTTTTTTGTCTGTATCGGTTTCTCCATCGTCCGCACTCACAGTCTTGTTCTTTGATGTTGTGTTCTCCTGCCTCACATACACGCTTTCTTTTTTCTTTTATTCGGACTCTTTCTCTATCTGGTGTCTCTCACACACTCACGCAGACACACTCGAGAGCACAGTAAATCATCAGTCTGACTAGTTCGTCTTTAACTTTTGTTTCGATATAATAACACGTCTTTGGTTCTCAGCTGACTTGGTGAATGGGAAAATAACAGGCGTCCCACTCCCTTTCATCTTGCCTATTTATGCGTGGTAATGATGCCTTTGATCCGTACAACAGTAGCTTCAGATGGGTGTCCTCATCTCCACATCTCTGTCAGCTCAGCTCAGTGTGTAATTGCTGAAGTGTCAACCTTAATTTTCTGGCAAATTACTGCGTAAAACCTTCCCGTGATGCCTCAGCTGAGTATTTAAAGTATTCCGTCAGGGCTATTTTTTTTAAACAAACATTTCCTATCAGTTAATGTGTTTGTCACTATTATTTACTGTCAGTTTGCTGCACGGAGGTTTAGTTTACAGTGTAATATCTGGAATTAGGCAGTAAGTTTAAGAGATAACATTAGATAACATCTCTGAACAGCAGGGTTATTGAAACAGTGATGAACATTCTATTACACAGGGTTTATTGTTGCAGCCCTTTTTACCCTGATCATGTGCCTAATGAGTGAACATTCCTACAGAAGTCTATTTTAGAACCCCTAACCCAGAAATGGCTGTTTTTTCTCATCAGTCTGCGTCATTACAGATCTGTCCAACTGACAGCGGCAGCTAAAAGTGCCAGGACTGAATGTGCAAATTCGGATGTCACACACTATATCAAGTGGGCAGCTGCCACTGCAGATGTTTTATTGAATTAGGCACATTGCATGTTTACAAGGCTCAACTGTGTTTTCTGGCGTCCCAGAACCTCTGTGACTGGTTTTGACTGGCCACATTTACAAAACTCAACCTGAAAGACTTGGAATTTGCTTTTATATTCCTATTTCTTCTTTTTCTTTATGTTACCTTCCATGAGAACATATTCTGATGACTTAATATGCATCTCTCTCCTCCTCGTGCGATTTGGAAATCAGCACTTTGATCTGAACATAACCACCTGCACTGGCAACCAAATGTTGCACATGACAGCCGTCACTCCTCAACTCCATCTGTATGTGTGTGTGTGGTGCTTGGACATGAGTCCAACCACAACATTTGGGTGACTACATGCCTTGGCACCTTTTCAGTGATCTCAAATCAAAACTGCCACGTCCATGTACTGTTGCTTCCCTTCATCTGTGTTTTATAGTTTTCATACTTTGCCAAACTGGAACTAAAGAAGCATTTCAGCATGCATTCGTTGCCTTTAGAATACATTTAAAAAGCTGTTATTGTGTAAGGTGTAAGAATTATGAGTATTTGCTATTTGTAAACTAACTAAGCTATTTAAAATATAGCCGAATACTGCAGAATCAGGACGTTTGTGTCTCTATTTGTGTCTCTACATCTCCTCTGTATGTAGGCCAGCGTTGCACTGATTATATACTGGTGCTTCCCTCAACAACGCATGTCGAGTAAAACAAATGCAAACCCTGCTCCATCAGGTCTGTCTGTGAAACACTCCATCACATTGCATTACGGGAGAGTTCCTCGCTCTCTGTCTGTCAGTCTGCCAGTCAGTCAGCCACTGTCCCCCCGTCCCCTGTAAGATGAGAAGCCTTTCTGTGCTGCCAGCCATTCAGCTGTCACCAGGACCTATCATAACAAATCCGCCAGTCCCTTCGGAGGCCTCTGATTGACAATTTGTCATGAGGGTTCGGTTGTTTGTTGAGTCTGCCGAGCGCATTAGAGGAGATTTAGGTGTAGCTTTGGATTATCTTTCCCATATTTTTCGGCTGTGTCCCTGTCTTCCTCTTGTTCTGCTCTATGACTATTTACATCAGTCTACATATGTGCGTGCCGGTGATGTGTATGCATACAGCCTGTTAGCAGCACAGGTCTAGAGAATTACGTTCAGTTCGGCAACATAAACTGTACGTGGCCATACACAAGAATTTTCAAAGTTTTGTAACACAGTGTAATTAGTGTCTCCAGCCTCTGTTTGTCATCACCACTATGCTGGGAGCAGGGTATTATGGCAAATCAGTCCCGGGTGTACGCAGTGACCCGGGCCTAAACCTCCTCCCAGGCCCACCCTGGGGCCCCTACAGGTAACTTGGGACCTCCTAGTCCCCGGTGGTCCTTCTTTGTCCTCTTTCATTTGCCCATTACGTCCGTCTCCCCTCCAAGCTCATCTGTGGTTGGCGTAAGGGGAAAGATAAAAGGTGTTAGTTGTACAGCATTAGGACAGAGAGAGTGAGAGAGATACATCCAGACAGAGCACTGGTTTAACAGGCAGCATCAAAGGTTATTAATTGTACGTTGCATGAAAGTTTTAGGACTGCAACTAACAATATTTTCCATTGTCGATTAATCAGAAGATTTTTTTCTTGATTAATCAGTTAATTGGTTTTCACTATTTTCGATAAAACATCTGAAAATAGTGAAAAATGTCCATTACAATTCCCCAAAGCTCAAGCTGACAGTTTGTTTTGTCCAACCAACAGTCCAAAATCCAAAGGTATTCTGTTTAATATTTCAGACCAAAGAAAATATTCACATTTGAATTAGCTTTTCCATCTTGATGTATGGGCTGCACAGTGCAGTCTTGATAGATGTGAAACTCATCTTGTAGATTAACTGAAAGTAGTGGAAGAAATGAAGATTGCTGAACCCTCAATACTGAAAGAACTCCCACTAACATCCTGCAAGCATGAGAAAACTGCACTCGTGATGTTAGCAGCAGGGTTAGGTGATGTGAGAAAACTATGAGTCTTTAGCTGTCAGCTCTCCGTAGCTGCTTCCATAGTGTAGCAGTTTACTTATGATTACTTGGGGATGGTCCCCACAAGTTTCATTTAGAATAAAAAAAACGTGGTTGTAGTGTAAGGGTTGGAAATACTGTTAATTGATTAGTTTTAGCAGGTTGATTTGAGGTTTAAGATTAGAGAATGCATGTAGAGTTACCATTAGCAAGACAGAGTTTCTCTCTGTGTGTGTGTGTGTGTGTGTGTGTGTGTGTGTGTGTTGCAACCATAAAGAGAGTGAACATAATTTCATAGCCAGAGGTCAGCACTCCACATACACGCGATCCTAATACAGTGGCGAACCTTCTGCCCATTGTGGTGCTGTAATGGTGTGGAACAAAGTGATGAGTAGACTGTTAGCTCTGCTGGTGGATCAGCTCTCCATGCTTCATTACCTGTGTGTGTGTGTGTGTGTGTGTGTGTGTGTGTGTGTATGTGTGTGTGTGTGTGTGTGTGTGTGTGTGTGTATGTGTGTGCGTCTGTTTGTGCGGCACCTTGTTGTTTTTGGTTCACTCGCATGCTCCCAGCCCCTGCGGTGGAGAGTGAAATTGTCTACATCAATGGATTAAGGCTACCTAAGGTAACCACTTATGGATGTTAGCTTTTTTTTTTTGAACTAATATCAGAAATTAACTTCATGGAAGAACAGACATGTTGATGTATTTGCGCTGCGAGCCCACTGATCCCCTGTGATGGGTTGAATGCGTTTGCACTGAGCATAATGGGTGGTTTGATTAATATTGGTTAGTCATAGCTATCAGGATGAGAGTTAGTCATAACTTTTGTTCCTATCTGCTTGGTGTAAATTGGTTCAGGGAATGAACAAAACAGGAGAGGCTCATTTAATTATGACTCACCCACAAATGAGTTGAAATTGGGACTGATAATGGTTTAATAACAGTGGCTTTGGATTGAGCGAGTGAGCATGGGATTGCATGTGAGTCATCTTTTGTCTCTGTCTCTAGTGGAAAGCCCACTTTTTACAGAGCTTCTGTGTCCTGCTTTTCGCCCGTGTCCTCTGTCTCCTCTCCCCCCCCCCTCCCTCCTGTCCTCTCACTCTGGCATCCAGCCGCCGATGATGACGCAGGCAGAGCAGAGGAGAGGAGAGGAGGAGGGAGAGAGAGAAGGAAGACTGACATAAAAGCACTGATTATAGAGGAGAAAATATATTGGCAAATATACAGAATAGATGGCAGGATATTAAAAGAGGAGTGCTTTGCTTTTGGAAAAATACTTAATGGTGTTTGAAATAGAAATTACACTACCTCAGATAAAGATAGGATAGCAAAGAGGTAAAACAGTCGCATGCACCAACTGCAGATGTGTTTTGTTTAGCTACTGTATATAAGCTCTGGGGAAAATGGCACTGCCTCAAACTGTTGTTACAGAAAAGCTAATGCAAGAAAAAGTGTGCCTCTGCTGCTTGTAAAGACACACTGCAGCTCTTCTCAGCTCACCTTGGACCAGTGAATCACTCTCTTTACACTTGTGAGACATCAAAAGTCATTCTGTGTTTCCTGTGTCCCTGTGTTTTGTGCACTGGGGCCAGAACAGTATGAAGACTTGTTGGAGCCAGACACAAAGTCCTCGCTTGACGCCTGACCCTCTGACCTAAGAGGAAAGTGTGTGGGTGGGGCTGTATGTCAGTGGGGAGCGAGAAAGACACTGCGTGGTACAGATCAGTGTCTGGCACACACAGGGAATGTATGGGACAACGTTGTATCCCTATGAGAATGTTTTGAGCCAATCGCTGGTGCAAAACAAACAGACACGTCACTTGGTCAGAACAGAAGTCCGTATTGAAGGGAGTGACGTTTTGCCTTCTGCAAACTGAATCACTGTAGATGTGTGTGTGTGTGAGAGAGAGAGAGAGAGAGAGAGAGAGAGAGAGAGAGAGAGAGAGAGAGAGAGAGAGAGAGAGAGAAAGAGAGAGAAAGACAATCTGTCAACAGGCTTCAGGACTGTGTGTGTGTGTGTGTGTGTGTGAATGTAGGTGTGTGATCCACCGATGCTTCCTGCTCAGACTCACCACCAACTATTCAGGATACTCACAGTACCCAGTTGTCATAGAGACGGGGGGGAAGCGAGAGGAGCCCGCTCATTGCGCCACCTGATAGTGAGAGGGAGAGGGAGAGGGGTGAGAGAGAGGCTGGAAAGCAGAAACAGAGAGTTGCGCAGGAGCGATGGAGAGACAGGCTTTTTGCTATGATCAGTGTTTTGATCAGTAGTCTTGTTCTTTAGTGGCTGTGTCGTGGGGATTGCAGACATTTTGCCACTCGCGTTCTTTCTCACACACGAACTTGGATTCTTTGCTAACCTGCGAGCACACACACACACACACACACACACTCAAACCTGAGTGTGCACACACACGACACATGCACACAGTGGTGCATGATGCAGTGTGAAATGTGTGTCTGGTGTGTATGAGATGGAGATCCACGTGTGTTGATTTCCATGCACACTTTGACACGCTGCCTCTGACAGGCTGAGGGACCCACCGCAGGCCTGGCCAGGGGCCCTCCATGCCATGGTAAATACCTCTGCTAACCAAATTAGCCTGTAGTTAGCCTCCTGGAGCTAACCTGTATGGTCTCATATACGCAGGAGAAAGTAGTATACAACGTTTGTTTGTTGTCGAAGCATGTAAAGTTTTGTTGCAATGTAAAGGTGCTTGGTGCTACCTAGTTTGAGTGGCTGTGTGTGAGAATTTAAGTGACCATTAGTGACTATTCTCGACAGCAGCATGTCAACAGTGTTTGCTGGACTGAGGAGAGAAATGTGTTTTTCAGTGCTTGAAAGAAAGGGAAGCATTGTGTTTGTTTTGTCTTTGCCTTCACTCAGAATGCAGTGGCCCGCTTGCAGATCTCGCCACCTTGATTTAGCTGGAGCATGTGAGCCCTCCTCTCCCCCTGCAGTCTGCCCGTGCATGTGTTCGTGAGATTGTGTGTGTTGATGCTGCTCTGTGGCTCTACCTCCCCTCTTCTGCTCCCGCTGGCTGTGTTCCCTCAGGCAGTGACTCTGCGTAAGCAAGAAGTGCGTGTATGTATGTGTTTGTGTGTGTGTGTGTGATCTGCTTTATCACATTGTTTTACACAGACAGTGAACAAAGCATCGCAGTAACCTCAGGATGTAATCAGCAGGAGAGAGACAAAGTCAGACTGTTGCAAAAAGATCGTCAGATGAAAGGATTCACAAGTCAAAGAGTGAGTGAGAGTGTAAGCTGATGAATGCCTCCCAGACAACTGTTTAACTAGCTGCTGCTGTGTGTCATTATGGCATTGTTGCATTACTGTTCTCGTCCCCATTGCACTGTGCTGCCGGGACGATCAAAAAGGATGAGTTGAGAAAGAATGTGCAGAGAAGTGCTGAGGTGTGAGGTGTCGATTTGACAGCTCAGTTTTCAGGTAATATGACTCACTGTCTTCACCCCTCTCGCTTCCTTTGCGATCTCTCTGTCACAGGTTGTCTCTCTCTCTCTCTCTCTCTCTCTGTCCCTCCCTGTCAGTATGTGAGCAGAGAGAAGTCGGTGGCAGCAATTTCTGCTCTCTGCTCAAGGCATTCAGTAATCACTACGCTCCCGGCTGCTCCAGGTCATCTTTTTTATCTCTCCCCTCTCCAGCTTTGTAGAGAAAAAAAAAGTTGCCTCACGACATTTCATAGAAACTGGTGGGACTTGAATTATACGATGTGCTACAAAAAGTTGAGGAGGTATGAACTCATTGGTGGCATGATGGTATAAACAAGGGACTTCCTTAATTGATTTCTCTGTTTATTAGTGATCAGTAATTGATTAGTTATTAATAGGTGAAACCTACAATTTGCTACTTGAGTCATAAATAATTAACACCTACATACATTTTATTGACAGATAATGATGAACTAAGGCTGCAACTAATTATTATTTACATTAAAGATTAATCTGCTGATAGTTTTGGTGTATAAAATGTCATGTCAATGTCAATAATAATGAAAAATTCCCATCACAATTTGCTTAAAGGCTGAGGTGATATCTTGAAATTACTTGTTTTGTTCAACCAACAGTCCAAAGACAGAGAAAAACAAGAAATCTCTGCAATTAAAAAGATTGAACCGAAGAATGTATTTACTCAAGTGATGGAGCAGGAAAGACCATGACACTCCCTTTACATAATTTCTCTCTCGGCTTCTGTTTATTTGTGTCTGAGTGGTGTTTCTGTGCTGCGGTGAGAGCGCCGCCTCTTGCTACTTGCCTGTCTGGAGTCTAGTCTCTTTGAGACACCTTTGTTTATTTCTGACTGCACAGAAGGAAATGCAGTGAACCAGCAAAACACAAAAAATTGTTAACTGTACCAAAGTATGTGGTGGTGAATAATACTGCTGTCAACTCAGTCCCCACTGTGCTATTAGACCCACTAATGCACACATATAAAGGAATAAAGTGACAGCAGGTCATTGTTTGTAGGTCATTGTTAGTTCTACACGGAAACGGTGTCGAAATACACAAAGCAGCGGATACCTTTTCCACTTTTCCTTGTCTCTCAGCACGGTCACAAATTAACAAGCCTACAGTGGTTTTGTTGTGTACTTATGCGAATGCATTAATCAATTGTTCAATCAATAAATCACCTGCAAAGTGTTGAAAGAGCAGCCAGCCAGAGGCATCCCGTCTCCCCTTTTGATGTCTTCATTCCTTGTTGTTCATTATCTGAGGAGGAGGAGGAGGAGAGTACCTGGCTGAGTCTTCTTCTCTCTGCATGTTCAGGCCAGCTGCAGGTATTAATATTTGATGGCTTTCACTTCATACCAGAGCAGCCAGATGTCCAGACGGCGTGCACTCAGGACTAGGACACGTCCACTGTACTTTGTCTGAGGTTCATACAGTTCGGTTGTATTATCTGACCTGGTTAAAAATCCACGACGCCTGATGTTAGAATTGCGCTTGGAGAGGTTTGTCTTCATGTGATTGCTTGCGAAGTAAAAGAATAACGTGTGATGTTGTTTGTCTTGCCTGAAGCTACAGTAGTTGCATCTGTTTTCCTACACATACATAGTTTTATACGCATTTAAAGAGTTTGTCATCTGGGTCACTGTTTGCTAAACCATCTGCTTATTTATATTTTAACTACAGAAAAACTTTATCTTTTCTCCCTCTCTGTGTCCCTCTCTCTGCGCTAGCCCCTTTAACAGTCGTGTCTCTCCTCCTGTTTTTACAGGAAGAATGCAAGCAGATCATGGCGCGCCAGAAATCTAACAGCCAGTCGGACTCACATGATGATGAGGTTTCTCCCCCACCACCCAACCCTGTTGTCAAGGCCCGGCGCCGCAGGGGAGGGGTCAGTGCCGAGGTCTACACTGAAGAGGACGCTGTCAGCTACGTGCGCAAGGTCAGCGTTAGAAGATGGATGCCATCTATGCACAGACACATACTGGCAATAGGGCTGAAACGAACGATTTCTTTCATTATTGATTAATCTGCAGATTATTTTCACGACTAATTGTTTAGTCTATAAGAGCTTAATTTCCCTTCTTTTGTCCAACAGTCCAAAACCCAAAGACTCTTCATTTACTCTCATAAATGACAAAAAAAGCATAAACTCTTTCTATTTAAGAAGCTAGAACCAGCAGATGTTAACATAAACTATTATTTAATTATCAAAAAAATTGTTAATAATAATTTGTTGTGATCGACTAATCGATTCATGTGTAATTTTTGCAGCTCTAACTGGCACACACAGCCACATACTTGCATGCAAATGCTTGTATATACAAACTCATCAATATGCTTGCACACAGATACATACATACATACATACATACATACATACATACATACATACATACATACATACATACATACATACATACATACATACATACATACATACATACATACATACATACATACATACAT
>JAVQJL010102550.1:0-12793 GCA_036024295.1 Nannoperca obscura
AGTTTGTGTAGTGGTCTACCAGGGTCTGTGGCGGTTGTACTGTCTGACTGCTGCAAGATCATGGCAGATTGATTGACAGCTTGGCCCTACAAGGGAAAAACTAAAACTAAAACTAAAACATAAAGGAAAACAAAAAAGGAAAAGGGAAAAGAAAAAGGAAAAGCAAAAGCAAAAGGACAAACCAAAAGAAAAAACAAAAGAAAAAGCAAAAAGAGAAAAATAAAAATAAAAGGAAAAAGAATAAGGGAAAAGCACAAGTAAAGGAAAAAATAAGGAAAAATAAAGGGATATTTTTTATTTATTCTTTTATTTATTTCTCTTTTATTATATTTCCACATTTATTGTTTTATTCTTTTACAGATTTTTTCTTTTTTGTGGCACTCCTATCACTCCATAAACGTCTATAATAATAAAGAGTATTTTTACAGGAAAGGCACCAAATGATTAAATAGTCTCTTAGACTGACTGGCTGAGTATACACTTGCATATTCTTGTAATGTTGAAGCTCCTAAATGAGCTCCTAAATGTATTATCTGCACGGGGAATCAAAGAAAACACAGACTTTATATAGATATATTTATATAGAAATATAAGACCCTCACCAAGTTAACTGCAGGATTCTGTCTCTAACAACAAACTACAAAAATAGAGAAGGAGAAGGACTAAAATATGGTATTAATATTTGAGGTAAAATGTAAATAATGATCAATAGACAAGTTTAAAATTGCTAAACATAGCTTTTTACTTGTCAGGTCGGAACTGTTTTACTTATCCAAACAATGTTGTATCTATTCAAGCTGACACAGTCATACTGTCTAGTCTTATGTCTTGTCTCTCTGATCATCCTCAACAAACCACCCCCTCACAACTCACCCCTCTACCTTCTCATGTTTCTATCCTACCCCCCCACCCCACCACCACCCATATCCCTTTCCCAGAGACCTGTCCCATTACTGTCACCGTCACCTCCAGCTTGGGTCATTCCCTAGTGTGTCAGAGCTGGTGACACCGAGCCATCCCCCCCCCCCACTCGCTGTGTGTTGTGACAGCACCATGTCTCCACCGCCACTGTGGATGATGTCAGGATGCATCCCTCGAGGAGGTCATCTTCTTTCTCTCTCCCTCTGTCTTTTGCTGTCCGTTGCACTGACTCCGCGGGATTCTGGTCTGTAGAAAGAAAGGTTTGTCAAAATGTCAGGGGATGTAAGGGATTTTCTGGAAAAACACAATGTGAGCCACTGATCACAGCCAATCAAATAGTGAATTGTTCCACATAAACAGCAAAAAAAGACGTTGTTTGACTCCATGTTAACCTGCCTTACCACAAAATATAATTGAATAATAATAAAAATAGTATATTACAAAATAAATGGTGCTTTTTTACTTAAGATATACATGTGATTTGCAAAACAGTTGGTGAAAGCCTCTTAATGTTTGAACCATGGCTTATCAGTATTTGAACTATATGCTTACCTGTGACTAACCCATATGTAACGTATGTGTGAAAAGCATCCAAACCTTTTTGTTCAAAGAAATAATCATAATTTTTTATTCATCATACTGTACTAACAGTACATATATGTAGCTCGCATGTGTCTATTTAAGATTATAGATATTTTAAAGGAATTAGCTGGAAATATTAAAAAGGAACCTGGAAAATGTGTTTGCAACCAACTCAAAGTTTTAGTTTTAGTACTTGCATTTGCTCACGATTGCTAGGTACATATGATAAAATGTGCTAGTGTCAGTCATCATTTCATAAAAATGACAAACCTGCTTTTGTTAAATTCTGTGTGAAATCTAAGCTCAGAAAAATACTACCAATTTCAAGTGATAAATCTGCCCCAGTTCTCATTGTGAACTGGTGTAATCTATTGTTGCAAAACAGTTTTTTGCAAATGCAATAACACTTAAATACATGTGATCGATTTAGAGAAAGGTTCTGTGCTGCTATCATGGCTAGCACATACCATTTATAGTTTTTTCTGCCACTTTGAGTAGGTCAGGATTTGCTATTCCAGAGAGCAACCGTTCCTTTTTGTATGTGGGTCTGGCCGTGATGGTGGTGTTTGAGGGAGCAATGAGCTGAATGTAAAACTACACTACATTGTTTTTTGTCTGCTAGAGCAAGAAAATGTGTCTTTTTGTGATTAGGCTGGTAGTAGAATATGATTACTATTGTCTGTTAATAATTGGAAGACTATTAATTAGATGTTCACAATATAATTGTCGGCCTTGTTAATATAGGTTCTTAAAACTTCAATTGTTTTGTTTTTTCAGATTTATATTTCAGGTCTATGAAAATTGAATAAAATATTATGTAACCTCATATTATAAATAATGCAAAGTGATTGACATAATTATCTTGGAGATACTGTGGCACGTTCAGCTTGCATAACAATGCAGCGGTGGATAATGCCAAGTGATGTGACTGCATGACCAAGTGGTATTGTGGGAAGATCTTGTACAGATTAGCTGCCACTCCTTTGGGTTTTTTTTCCAATCTGTGGACCACTTCACTGCAAGAAAATGTATTCATTATCATTCCATAAACGTCCACTTATTAATCTCATCCTACACCTTGTTAGAGACCAACTGCTGCCCTGCATAGTTTTGGCCATTGCTGTTAGACTATTTAACCCTATTCTGGCTGCATTAACATTAGAGGAGGAGGTGAGGAAGTAAATGTTCATTATGCTCCTTTTTAATTTAACTCATCATTCCAGAAGGCATTTTAACAATCTCAGAATTACAGAATTAATAATCTTTAATAGACATGAACACTGAGAGAAAGATGAGATGCAAAGATACTGTGTGAGGTGAATTTGAGTCAATAATTGTACTCATACCTCTGTGAAATCTTAACACATACATGAGAATCAAAGTAATACAGTCTTAGTTGTCTGTACATCCATGGGTACACTGCAAACAGGAACTGCTAACAGCTACTTCTACATGGTGCCAATTTACCAACATGTAAACAAATCTTTAGGTATTTAAACAGTGATCCAAATAGAATATCAGTACCTATATGGAGTTGACATTACAACAGCTCATTTGAGGAGCTGTTACTGGGTCTTTCTCTATTGATGGATTGGATTTTTTCTGTGGTCATGTTGGTTCCCAAATTGTCCTACATGTTAATGTTAGCATGTTTTCAGATAACAGAAACATTTTTGACTTCCACCATTTTCACACAAATGTCAAATTTCACACTGGACTGCAAAAAAATAAAAAGCAGAACGACAGCTAGTTCTTCCACATAAAAACTCCAAGATTTACTTTACTCACTTAGACTTAACTTAGAGCTAAATACTAACGTTAGCATGCTAACATGTTCATAATGGCAATACTAACATGATAATGTTTAGCATGTTTACTTCCTTAGATTAACATTCTAGCATGCTGATATTTGATATTTGATTTAATTAGCACAAAACACAAGTACAGCTGAGGCTGCTGGTTATTTCATTAGTTTTTCACGGATTTGGTCATAAACCAAACTAATTAAAGTTTGACCTGATGATAATAGATTGTTACCAAATTACAGTTCATCCTGCATGGAACATACATCTTTATTTTAAATTTCATGACAATCCATTCAGTAGTTGTCAACATATTTGACTTTTAACCCAAATTGTGAACCTATTGCTGGCGCTAAATGAAAAGTCAAGGAATAGCCAAAATCATCAGGATTCATCCTCTGGGGACTATGCATGTCTATGCAAAACTGAATGGAAATCCTTTAATAGCTGTTGAGACATTTCAGGCTGGACCAAAGTGTTGGACTGACCAAACCAATGGGGCAAGAATCAATAACCAGCTGCAGTCAGTTTAAACAAACCCAGAATGGTATATGATAAAAATTATTATCCAAACCATCCATTGTTAACATCCATCGCAGTTTACAGACCAACTCAATGCAAATGAGGCACATTTTATCTGTGCTCACTTTCACTTTTACCTCCAAATAAAAAATATTATATAATCTAGTAACATTGTTGGCTTGTGTACAACATGTCTAATCACCTGACAGTTCATGGTTTCCCCCAGGTAATAAACCAACATTATCTTTTAAATGGGTTTAATGTGGCTTTTGTGGGTTGTATTCTAAATATTCCTTTGTGGCTGTAATCTCTAAGGATGGCTAATTTTATGAATTCATTTGTTTACTTTTTGGAAAGCATTCCAATCAGGCATTGAGACCAAAGCCAAGTTTGTACCTCAGTAGTCTCCTGTTCAGCGTCTAAAATATCCCAAGCTATTTTTCAACAGCCACACTAAAGACAGCTTGCAGATTTTGATGATGATATCTGTAAGTTCTTCAAATTTAATCACAATTTAACTTAATAATTAAGTTTTGTTCTGTTGCATCTGTTACAACAGACAAAAGGCATGGGGCTTTGCTATCCATCTTCATTCTAACTTTGGTTCTCTACTGCAAGAATAATGTGCAACAGTGCAGACATACATGTGCATGCACACTACCGTTAGTCAAGTCAGAGCAATGCCTTCTACTTACCATGGCAACTGGAACAACATGTCCGGAGGTGGTAGGTGATTATACCGTCTACTGTAGATCGTACTACTAATGATGTCTGAGTAAAAGAGCTTACCCTGTACTGTGGTGTGAAAGCTGAAAGACGAGTTGTGGTAGAGTACTGGGAATTCATTGAATGTAGATGAAGGTAAGAATTTGTTTTTTCTACCCAACACAGTCCACATATTAGAGTAAAAGTACATCCATGATCAACATGCATGACAAGTTTCAAAAGCCAAAAAGCTCTGAATGAGTCAATGCAGCCTAGTCAGAGGACTATTAAATGTGTCAGTGGCATGAGTCATGAGATTGACCTTTCACTGTTTCTAATGAGATGGATGTGACCGAAAAGAGAGAGCCTGAAATATTCATTAATCTAGCATGGATGTTAAAAACTAAACTCTGATGCTCATATGGACGTGAGTTCTTTGTCTGCAGTTAATATGCCACAGAACACACAGCGAGACGTTCCTGAACATTTTGACTTCATACAGTGCTCTTATTACCACAGATGTGAAATGAGATGCTGAAAAATTGTGAAGCTTTAATTTGACATTTTGCAAAAACTGTGCGATGACTTTTAAAACTTTGCTACTAATGAACACTGCCACTCTCTTCAAATCTTTTGTCAGCCTCTTTCTCACCCAGTCTTTTTATTTTAGTAATGACTTTTCAGCTGTGATGCTGTTTGGCTCCAAATGACTCAGCAAGATGTCATACATGCAATAAAGAATCATGGAGTGAACATAAATGGGTGTGCAAGTAAACAAAGATTGGAACATTCAACCCAGTTTGAAATAATCAAGCTTCAGAGCCTTATGATAGACATGCACATGTAAAAAACCAAAAAAGATTTCTTTAACTTGCTTGTGTCTGCAGACCATAAAAATGTATGTCCTCTGATTTGTTCTTAAGCTGCTGGAAATTAATAAACAGAAATTATTAATTGAATGGAGCTCATTGACAGGAATAGGAATGACAAATTAATTCTTGATTGACAGAGTTGTTCCTGGTCTTTTGGTTCCCAAAACAACAACTAGTCCCATCCCAGTTGGCATCAACCACAGCTGAATGCTGAAGAGATTGTGGAAGAACCTTAATCTGCAGTTCCTTTTATGGCCACTAGATGCTGGATCAAAGAAACTGTCCATTACCGTAAGTACGAAGGGAAACCCCAAACTTCTCTAAGAAATAAAAGGTAGCCTATTTTGTACTTACAACAACAACAACAACAACAACAACTTGTATTGTCTACATATTTTCTCTCATAGGTTAGATATTATGATATATCCCTAGATCCTCCAAAATAACCGAATGGACTAATAAAATAAAGATAAATGCCAAACCAAAAGTGCGAAAACAGTTTTTTATACCATGATGACGTGTCTAGGTGTACTCATTTTGTTCCTGAGTGCACTCCTCAAGGATTGTCATTCTCCTTCAGAGATGTACTCCATGAGGAAAACAAGGTAACCTTTCTCTAATTCTATGGATAGTGCCATGTACCAACAGTCATGTTTATTAACCATGTATGCGCTCATGTCTCTGCATAAATTATGATTTATCGCACAATCTTCCAACAGTTGTCAACCATGTCAGCACATTGAATATTGATTGTCCACTTTAGGTAAAGGTCAAACGTGTCTTCAGGCAATACTTGACCTCCAACGCAGTGGTGCTCCGGTGCAACATAAGGATAACTTTCTTTGGTAAAACCAGCAGCTTTCTCATTCTACGATGAAAAGTGTAAAACTACATGCCTGTATTTAACAAAGAAATGATATATTTCAGGATGAATATGTTTATTTTATTTTAGCACACATACAGTTTTCCGTGCAAGCGTGGCTTGTGGAGCAATTTGGAGGACATTCAGTTTTAAACACAAAGCACAAACGAGGAACTATTAAGATTCTATACCTTTATTACGGTATGTTGACAGCTCCTGCCTCCTTCAATGGAATTGTGCTGAGTCTCCATCAGGCATGATTTCTGGCATTTCTGAGACGTCTCACAGCTATTTTTATTATCTGAGGATGACACTGAAGTGGTACTCTGCCCCATTCTTGTGACACTGACATCTCTTTTGTGTTCTGCAATCCCATTTTTTGCAATCACTTTCAGGTCAGTCCATTTTTCTTCACATATACCACTCTTCTTGGACCCTTTTATTTTTTGGGAAAAGCCACTTGTGAAAGAACCATATAAAACGTTTTCCTTTAGAGGACCCTCATTTAACAGTATTTCAATTTCATTGTCAGTGCAGTTTGCCTTCTATGTTGCTCTTATTTGCTCTCTAGAGCTGGAGTTTTAAGGGGAATCTTTTTTTTTTCTTCCATATATTGGAAATTTTTTCTGGCTTATTGTTTTAGACTTCAGAAAGCTCCCTTTAAAGCATAAATATAAGTGTTTTCACAGGCTGAGTAATAAATACATGTTAAATCAGTGGAGTACTCCTTTAATACCAACTGTGTGTGAACAGGGAGTTCTGTACAGATAATGAATTTCTTTTGCATATGATTTAATACATCTTCTGTGACATTGACAATAACAAGATACTCAGTTTTTACTTTCTTATATGATCAAAGCCTAATTCTTATGAATAACAAGGCATGGCTGAGGCTTTAATAACTTCAGTACTGGACATGCAAAAAATATTAATTCAAGAAAGTTAAGTAAATTTCACTTTTGTCTGCACCACAGCCCAACACCATGCTGCAAATATATAGTGGCAGTCTTTGTGTGTGTGAGAAGATTCAAAATGTTTTAGGCACTTAATTAAATATCCATCTGTTTATGTGTGTGACCAAAGAGTTCTCTTTGTTTTTCATGCAATTATATCTCATTATCTGTAATTACGTTGTGCTTCTTTAGTGCTTTGTGTGCATATACCTTGCAAGTGCACATGAAAGCTCAGTGCACAGAAGCTTCATCATTCTAATAGGTGCAAACATGCACATATACACACACACATACACCCCAAAAGTGATTACAGAGGGTGGGAGAGGTGGAGAAAATAAGTGTCTTGTCTCTCTTCCAACTTCTTTCCGGGCAAACAATCAATGATGGCCCAACAACAATTGAGTTACAATCATTTAGTGTTTTCCGGCTCTGCTTTGATGCCGTCTACTTCCAGACAAGGCTTGATGGGACAGGGGGGAGAATTGAATTAACTTAAGTCACAAGGGGAAAATGGTACCTGAGAGCTTTAGTTATTCAATAAACCACCTTTCATTCACTCGCTCTCTTCCCTTGTTTTTCCTCTTCCTTTTTTCTCTCACTTTCCCATGCATGCATCAAATTCCTGGCTTCTCGGAGACAAGGGGAAGAGAGACACGCAAGCAAGGCATAAACAAAGTCTAATCCACACACCAGTCCTGGTGTCTTGTTTGCTTTTGTGGACTGTAAATTGTCTTGGACTGTGGGTGTTTCAAAGATTTTTGAAGGATTACATGGCTATTTCAAGCAATTTCCTCAACTAAAAACAGCTTTTGCTTGCTTGTTCGTTATTTTCATTGTCAAGGACATTTGGTTCAATAATTGAATTAAATAAAGTAATTATACTACTCTCTTCAAATAGACAAAACCTTGAGCAGCTTAATTGAAAATCGGAGCTTAAATATAAGGCCTACATGTGTTACATCCAATTCTGTTGTTGGTTGTGGAAATTATAAAGTAGAAAAGGTGCCCACATGGGATGTAGCGTAAATTAATACAGATACATTATTTGGACACAGATAATGCTCCACAAACAGAGTCATGATTTTAATTATTTTGTTAGTGTTAACATGTTAGTGCTTTGGGATGACTTTACTGTAGTTAGTTTCACTAAATCATTCAATGTTGCTGAAGGTAATAGTTTACCATTTTGGGTATCTATTACTGTTTTTATATAAAAATGAAACCTGCAAGTTCAATAATGTAATGTAAAAGATAAATCCTCATTGTGTTCAACATCACAATATTGTTTAAAGGGACAATTTTACACGAGCTCAGGTAATTTGTCATAATTGGACTGGTGAGTCTGTGATAAAGGGTGTATGATGTCTTCTGTGGTCCTGTATGAGGCGCTCCTAGATTGATCCTGAGATTTCAAATGTTTAACAGGAAGCCTGTGCCACATACTTACATACATAGAACAAAGAAATGACCCAAATGGGAAGCGAGCTGTAGGATGCACTGTGTTGGAGCTTCAGAGCACCAGGGACTACACTGCTTAGATACTGAGCATTCCTTTTAAAAATATGTTTCTTCTTGTCCCCCAATTTTATTGATTTGATGACTAAATCACTGAAAAGCCTCTTTAAAACCTGCCCTGCATTGAAAAGTTGGTCTTGCCTGTTCCATCTTGACCTTGACATGGCAGTCCACAAAACAAACTCAACAAAATCTTTCTGGACCTTTTCACCGTATCACACTGCACTCAACAGGAGATTAAGCTCAGTCTTCATAGAACCAAACGTTCCATGATTCTAAGCACCTCCAGGACTTTTCATCCACGTTGACTTCAAAGCTTTGCTTGACACTCAGCTAATCCAATGGGCTGTCATTAACTGTGTTGTATCTATCTGTATTAGTCTGTACAGTAGTTAAAATCTTTGGCTGTTTTTGACACTTTATTTATACACAGACAATTAAATATTAACTCCTTACATAAAAAGCCACAGGCCAATAGACTTAAATCACTTTTTAAAATACACTAATTCAAATTAGCTTTCACCAACATTGCTTGAATTATTCCGGGACTTTGATTAGTTCACAAATTTGCCCTATTCAGGTTTGTGTTGGCTTAAAATAAACTTTCAAGATGATCAACATCACGCTCTTATAATATTTTAGGGTACATTGCACACTTAATTTAAAACCTGCCTCTGTAAAGAAAGTAGTTACATTTACTTAAGTAAGGGTCTCAGCATTAGACAGAAAGAGATTTTGTGCAAAATGTTCTTTATTTTTAATTTGTATGTAAAGGTGAGTGGTAGTGTGCCTTGCCAGTCAGTTCACTGTAGGTGTGTGTATGCGTACAATATGTGTTCCTGTGTGTATGGGCCACTGCTTTCAGCTCCTTCTTGCTCGAGCTCCAGTCTGTGGAGGTAATGAAGATCAATGAGAGGAACGGTGGAGGCCGGCTGAGATCCAGGTACTGTCTCCCTGTTTCAGGCCAAAGCTCTATCGATCCCCCTGTGCTCCACTCTGCCAGCATCTGATAAAGGGCTTCTGTACACACACACACACACACACACACACACACGCACACACACGTATAGAATGCACACACTCACCTGAAGACTCACTCATGTGCACTACCAAAGAAACACACCAAGTTGCTGGGCTTAGTCCCTAATGCTGGGGAAGGAGTTAAGCCTCCATCACCCCTTTACAGTTTTCTGCACTGTCTCAAACACCTGAAGGAAAATGTAGAGCTCACATTTCATCATTGTCAAATAATGCTAGCTGAGTATAGCTATTTTTCACACTGCAAATTGCCTTGTGGTGGTGCTGCTTTCAAGTACACTTTGTAAGCTCCTACTTCAGAACGCAGACGGTGGAAATACGAGTATATCATGCATTCAAGTGCTGTTTTCAGCGGCAATAATGAGAGAATGGATCCTGCAATAATAGCAGTCAATTTTTAATGGCTGTTATATTACTTTAGAGATCAGTGGTGCCTGCTGCATTTTCTATCTTGTAGAAAGCAAAAGAAAAGTGGCACAAACACTTTCACTTTTACACTGATATGCATGTACAAACAAAATACATTACAATATGTTTTTGCACTACATTAAATGCCTAAAAATATACTTATATAATTATAAACTGTATTTAATAATATGGGAAAAGTGTATTTTCTGAGCAACATTACTCCTGGGTCTCTCTGGGCAATTTTTCCGCTAGCACAAAATGTACAAGATTGTGGGGCTGTCCATTTGTACTTCTCTACAACTACTACTGAGTATTTCTAACAGCACTTGACGGAGTCTAGCCTTCATATGAAATGATAAAGTGTTCCAAAGTCTAACCCATTCACTGATTGATTGGTTGTTGGCTTATATGGGAGCTAAGTGGCACTTTGATTGGGTATAGACGTATGTGTGCAAATATAAATACATGTTTGCTTCCTTGTGTGCTGTCCATTACTTCAAATATTTTTGTTTTAAGAGCTACTTCAATACCTTTACAATAGCTATAGAATCATATTCAGACTGTACTAACATGTGTAGTCCCTGAATGAAAGAATGCCCCCATTGTAATCTCCTTCTTCAGATGTTGGGGAAGGATCTCTCTATCTTTAACAGCAGTGCCAAGTTCCGACTCAAAATCCTCCACTGATCACATCATACCCAAACGGCTTTTGAAATTTGCCCAAGATCTATCTCAATATGTTCTAAAAGGTGCTAATTGTGTTGGCTTTCCCAGAGCTGTATTTCCAAGCGAAATAGTTCAAGAGAGATTAGATAAGTGTACTTTCCAGACAAATAGCTCTTTTTTTCTCACTTTATAGTGTTTCAAGCAATTAAAAGAGTCTGTGAATGCCAGAGCCTGGCTCAGTAACGCTATTTCATTTAAATGAGCAGGCAAGAGAAGCCTTTCACTCAAATGGCTGGTGGCTGGTCCTGGGCCAGTTTTGCATGTCTCCCTCTGATAGGAAAGGTAAGGCCATACAGGAGAGTAAGCTGTGCCCTGTATCTGAGCCAAATGGCGATGTCTGAGCCGAAATTTGCTACAGACTCGCAATTAGCAAGACATTGCTGTTAATGTGCTGCAAACTGCACCAACTGGTCCATGATGCCAAACATGCAGTGGATTAATTGACCTAATTAGCATGGCTATGAGAAAATAGAGCCGGCTTGTTTTCTACACGATGGTGTGCTACGTCTTATTACATCTCTTTTGGGTAATGTGGTTTTATATGTATTTGTGCATGCAAGGCACAGACAGAGAGAAAGAGAGATGAGATATACAAAAAGTTCAATCAAGCAGGCATTAGCTCTGGGCAGATGTTAGCTTAAGCCACCCTGTGTTTGTATCTCATTTTCCCAGAGTCTATTTCTCTGTCACAGCAGACATTTCACTTTTCTGCCTTTTTTTTGTGAGCGAATGAGACAAGAAACTTGAAGACTTGTGGGCATCTCCTGGCTCAAAGCAATGCGCAGAGGCATCTTGTCTTTTTCCCCTCCATCCCTCCCTTCTTCTTGCTCTCTCCTGCCCATCTCTCCATCTTATCATCTCTGCTTCCACATCTCCTCGGGCGAAGCTTAGGGAGGCAGTGCTCCTGGATGGATGGAAGAGAGGGTGGTGGGTGGACAAAGAGGAAACACTTGTCACCCATTACGACAGAGGAGAATCACATTATATGATTCGCATGGCATTTTCCCTGAGGGCGCCTGATATGCCCATCACACAGCTCAATCCACTTAGCGATGATGAGGGGCCACTTGCCACGTTCACGTCAACGTGTGAAGAGAAAAGTCCCCGGGGTAATAGACAAACAGGCATGCTGCGGGTGTGTAAGCACATTCGGTTGTTTCAATGCATGCATGAGCACTCACACATCCACACGCTACTTCTCTCCTGCTCTTCAAGGTTATGAACGATGCCATTAAATTAACCAGTAGTATGTAAATGCCAAACAGTAAACATGCAGCAGCAACCACAGCAGTGCTGAATCGTAGTCTCTTTGCTTGCCCCAATAGACTTTATCTGCTCAACTACATATTGAAGTTCAACATGCTTCTGTCGCATTATCATAAAGCACCGTATACACACAGCAAGCTCAGCCCAGGTGTCATATACTACCTCTCAATGCGGTGATGGTGTTATGCATTTTTATGTTGGGCCGAGGCCCCGCTCTAAATAGGGGTGTCACGGGTGCGAGGTTCAGTAACCTTGTGCTTTATTGTCTCGGGGCTGGAAAATGGGTTTTATTCCAGGCTGAAGATGAGATAAAGCTCTGTCAGGAATACTGGCCTCCCTGCCTCTTACCCTCACCGCTGGAGGCTTATTACAGCACAGAGGACTAACATTCCATCTCTCCCTCGCTCTGTCTTGTATAGATTTTCCCCACTGCCATTTTCATTACATTTGGCACTTTCTTTTCTGCTTTGACTTTCATGTTCTCTAACTCTTTCCTTGCACCCTCAATTTCACCCATCTTCATTATGCTGTCATTAAACCAGTTCTGATTTCATTGCAATCATTTATCATTCTGTTGCATGGTTTCATTATCGGGATCTTTTAGTTGGGGGGGGGGGGGGG
>JAVQJL010102551.1:0-10013 GCA_036024295.1 Nannoperca obscura
TTTTTCTGCCATTGGCACTGATGTACTTACTGTTAGCACTTGTGATTCATCACCAGCCCTTACAAGTTTGATGAGACATCTTGTTGTTTTCCATCATGGTTCTATGCACTTTATGTAAACCTCTTATTTGGAAGTTGCTTTGGATAAAAGCATCTGCTAAATGCCTAAATGTAATGTAATGTAATGTAATGCATATGTAGTAGTACTCCCAAACACCTGGAAACAAACTTTGATGTGTAAAATTAGAGAGTTCCTCTTTAAGGTAAGTGCTTCTGGCAAACTATACAACAGCATCTGTGTTACCTGGTGATGTTGATGGGACAAATTCATCAACCCCTAATAAGGGATGTGCCTATCCAACTGAGGGTATCTGCCAATACTCAGAACTGATGCAATATTAGTGCTCTCGTTTCCCCAACTTTTAAATCTGTATACCAGACTGCACTTATGTAAGGTGATATGGGGCCAGTGATTACTACAGCACTACAAAATTGAGTTTGCAGTTTGCTGTAAATGATGTAAATGGCAGCGGAAACACTGAAATGACTAAATCCACTTCATAAGGCCAGCATTGGGGCTGATACCTATTCAGTGGATCGGATCGGTGCATCCTTATCTATAATTAATGGTTAGGACAAAATAACCCAAACTGAAAATGGCTAACATGAACATGATGTCAGACGAAACCATGAGAAGTGAGAAGGCAATTCAGTCTAATTATGTGCAATGTATCATAACTAAAAAAGGTTAAACTTGAGTAGTAGCAAATACTCACCCTGAACCTTTGTATAATCCAATGTGCATCAATGATCTGCTGTGGTCCATGTGTTAAAACACAAGAAACACAGAAAAGTCACGCCAATACATTTTAAACCCTGAGGGGCTGCAGTACTTTGCCAATACAGCCAGACTCCGTTTGGAACCCCCTTTTCCCATAAGAGGCAGCTGAGGAGTACTTGTACTTTGGGGGGTTGGGGTGCACTAGAGAAGGATCAGATTACATTTACATCTAATTTCACCTTACTGTATTCATTGGCATTTTTTGATTTGCATTTCCTAAATCCCATTCACACAAATCAATGGGCCAACATAAAACAGGATAGAGTGGAGCCTTTCTTTGAAACATTTCTCAATCACGAGCCAATGATCTTTGAAGGAGGAAATATTCACTTTTTGGAAGTGTCATATAAAAGGTAGGAAAATGCTAAAAATATATATTAAAATATCATTTAAAAGAGTATTTTGAATCGAAATTTTAAAACCAGGTTTTAAGTATCCTCATGTGTATTTGTGTTTATAAATTGATTTCTAAATCTGAGCTTAATAAATGTTGCGCACACACAAGCACACGCTGCCTATTTGCATTTCTCAAATTCACTCCTGACGAGACAGAGCACAGGAGGCCAAATAGCCAATAAAGACTCTCTGATGACTGTGGACACTTTCCAAACAAGATACTAACAAGTTTAGGATGTGAGTGGTGTGCTGGATATGTGTGTTGTGTTCAAGCTGGAACAGTGGGAGAGAGAGGAGATCAGGTGGCTGAAAGCTCAATGCAACATTATGAGGAAACCAGATAGTGTGTTTTCCTCACTAACCTACTGCATTCACCTCTTCAGACATTGTTTCTACAAACCATTTCATGTCCATTTGTATGAATGTACACTACTCAAAGGGGCAAACTGTTAATGCCCCATTTCTAGAGCTGGATATCATTGGATATTAGGGCTATCAATGCATGCAGTGTGACTCTCAGACTACGTTAAGCAGTCGAAATTTTAAAACACTGTTGGGTGTGAAAACAATTTGTGGTGATTTCAGTAGAGACCTCTGACCACAGTCAAACACCTGAAAATGGCTACATCTCTTCTCCTTCATCCTCTTTTCAGCTGGCAAACAACAAAACTGCATCACAGCCAGCATCAGGAGTGGGACACACAGTGCAGCTGACCAAATCCTTATTTCATGGTTGGGACGTCATCTGACAAAATCAAGATAAATACAGCTTAATGGTAACAGCTGTGCTGTATGATTGGCTATATCAACGTTTAAAATGGTTCTGTGGTTTAATGCAGCCAAATTCACAAAATAATTATTCTCATTAATATACAATTTCTGTTTCTCTTTTCAGAATGAGTATGAAATAGTGAATCACAGCCAATAAACACTACATGTTAACCAGCAGTCATTCCAAAGCTGCTGCATTCAATCATGAAATCATTACTTTCTTTATTGCAACGTTGTCTGACAAAATCAACATAAATACAGGTTAATGACAACAACTCTGCTGTATTTGGCTATATTGGCATTTAAAAAGAACAATCACAGAGAAAGTTAGAGGCAAATAAGGTTAGTCTTCCTAATTTAACTGACACTATGGCAAACAGCCCCCAACCATCACCGGGCTGGCATATGTCATCGTGCATGTCAAAATGCATGTGAAGATTGGCTCAAAATCTGCTTCCAGCTGTAATACCAGGGTGAAGTTTTTGAAACATTTACAACTTACTTCTGAGTAAACGTAGCTGTCCTGCGTTGTGTTTACTTCACTTGCTTCATGTTAGGGCCTGACTGTCAGGGCATGAAAGCTAGTTGTTCAAAACTCTCCAAGCTGTTGCTCCCAATATCACTGACAAGAGCTGAGCAAAATGACTACACAGAGGATGGATCTGTTTCCACTTCCACTTCCTTCACATTACATTACATTAAATTACATTTAGTAGATGCTTTTATCCAAAGCGACTTCCAAATCAGGAGCAATTGGGGCTTCAGTGTCAAGTGTTCAGTGCTCAAGGACACTTCGACACATGGACAGGAGGAGCCAGGGATCGAACCGCCAACCCTACAATATGTTTAAAACGCATATCTCTGATGTGGGTTCAGTACATAAATATGACATGCGTGATGAACAGTAGAAAATTCGGGGCTTTGCTTAAAACATAACTCTTCCCCTGGCGCCATCTGTTGATTAAACTATGAAGACAGGACCCAGGACTCATTTAACAAATGTTTTCTATTGCAGATGTACTTGTGTGTTTGTCAATCCTAGAATAGTCAGTGGTTGGCTCTAACTTGACATGGAATTGTTCACTGCATTGTACTGCTCTAAATGATAGACTGTTGCTTATTGCCCCTTCAGGCAACATCCACACACTACGAACATACACACCTGTTTTAAGAAAAAGTCTGAAAAAATTTGTATTGCGATTGCTCATCAAAACATTTTATGTTGAAACTCTGCTTTTATTATCTCTACTGTGCTAGTCTTTCTACACACAGGCAATTTTAAGCTTGAATGCTAGAAACACGTCAATGTTGTAATTCCTAAAAATCAGATAGAGGCGCATAAAAGTCACATTACGCTCCCACTTCCCACTTTGTCAGTATAGCTGTCAGTATCATGTCTTTTCTCTCTCCCTGCCTCTGGCTGCCACATTCCTCCAAGTATGGCCACACACTGGCAGCTGCACTGTGAACTCATCACAAGCGAAGAAAGGGGATCTGCCGTGCTCTCTTCCTGTCAGCACAGATGTCAAGGTGAACTTAAGGGACTTAAATAACCGACTCTGCGACCCTGAGACCGCCCCACCCCCCCACCTGTCAACTGCACATATTAAAGGACGCCTCTTGTTTACAAGGGCATCATGGGGTTCTTTTTTAACTGCATCCAAATCTACAGCCAAGAGAATATTTATACAGGAAGAACTGTATTTAAAAAGCAAGGCATCTGAATTACTTGGAGGGATACTATTAGTTTCATTTAAGCAAAGAAACCTATTATCAGAAATGAGTAGGGGTGTGTATCTATCCCTAAGACCTATGGTATAGTTACCAAATACAGTGGATAATGAGGACAGTAAAATGTGGATAAAGGCTCCAGAAAAAGCAGATTACCTTTGTCAAACTACTACTCACAAGGTCAAAAATAAACTTTCTTGCTCGTGATACAGATCCTTCTTAACAATAAGTTACAGTGTGATTCAATTACAATTAGATAATGATTAAGTCAGCTGCAATTCAATATTAATGAGCTCAGAAACAATAGGATATATTTTTCTTGTTCATGAATGAAGTTCTATTAGTTTTGAGTTTAAGACATCCAATCTTTAACTGGAGGTTTGTGGCAAATTACTGGAAGTAGTGTTAGATATTAACGCTAGCCTTCCTCGCACTGTTCCTGTTGGTAACTTACTCGTCAGTACACACTTTACCTTCAAAATCTGTAAAGATCTGTGGTGCCATCGCCATAATTTATGTGCATTTGTGAGGTTACAAATGCAATATAAAGATTTGAGGCAGTGTTAGATATTTCTTACCGTGTAGTTTTTTTTTCAGGAAGCAAATTGTTCAATTGGATGGGGGAAGCCAGCGAGCTAGCAAGAGAGGCAGTATCACTTTTTGACTAATTTCACTTGGTTTGGACCTGTGGTGGTGTATCGTTTCTTGTATTGATTTTTTTATATTTATTAGTTAATCTTTACGCCCCTAGATATCAGATATGGTCTAATCTGTTTCATGTAGACAAAGTGTATCTCTTTCTGTACTGCTACTCTACCTCACCCATCAAACACACACGCACACACACTTAAGCTTGCAGCTCGCTTTGATCCCAGGCTATGGGCAGCACTGGTCTGTCAGCAGGCAGACTGCTGGGAATACGCTTAGTATCGGGAGATCCAGTTTCCCTCTAGCTGGACCACCATCCTGCCAACCGTTTTGGCACCAGAGTCCCACAGTTCAGGGTTTGTATCTTTGGGCAGTAAAAAAAGTCACATTGTTCCTGCATATCACTGACTTCACAGGTTTCTTCCTGTCCTAACCAGTGTTCTATTTACATCTCAGATACAAGCACAGCTAAGCTGCTCTGGTATGAAATGGCTGACAATAGAGCCAGTTCTGCTGGTGACAATATTTGTTGTGATGAAACTTGTGGGACACATACTATGGATCATCTTCAGTCTGTTTGTCTGTCTGTTCCTCCATTTGTCCATCTGCAATGTTCTGGACACCTTTGATCAGATTTTGATGTAATTTCTGGGAATTCTGCATGAAGTTACCAGAGACAGCCAAAGGGGGGGTTAGTACTGTACCTGAATCCATATTTTCCACATGGAATCTGAGTCACCAGTGTTTAAGATTCTGGCTGGACGTGTGATGTTAAGGGTCTGTTACAGTTAGGTTTGCATTGAAGTCATTTTAAGAGAAGACTTGTTGCCTGCCATGCTGTTATCATGTGTTGTGATGCAGCAAAAAACATTTGATGTCTGATGAGTTCAGATTACATGCCATTGTCATTCCGTCATCGCTTCCCCTGGGATCCCAGACAGGTAAACTGTCAAAGCCCACTTCCTCCCTCAGATTAGTCTTCTTTTCCTGCTGAACCATGTCTGCTGCTGTTTTTAACCAGGACTAACCCACCAGCCGACAGTGCCAATGACAAGCTTGTGTCAAGATAGAAGTGTCGTCATAAGCATAAAAGAAACACTTTTACACTGTGTACCAGCCCAGTATCCCTTGGAATGATTACATATATATATATGTTTACATTACATATATTTATGTTATAATGGAATGACATTAAGACATCATGATTTACATCACAATTGCCAACTTCCAGTGCAATTTTGTAAACTGTTCACTTTTTATAAATTTAACCACAATCCCCCCCTAACCTAACCCATAGCACTGTGATCACCTTAACCCCTAGGCAACCAGTATGCCCCACCCTAACCATACCTTAACCATCATTTATTTGCCATAAGCACAATATTTCACTTATCTTAACCATACCATATATGCCAGGCACATATAGTATACATAGAAATAATGTTAAAAACTTGGCATTAAACATTAAATGTAATCCTGGGTTTTGCTGAATTGTCAAATTTGAATCAGGAATTGGGTTGGTATACTGTGATGGAGGTTGACAACAATTCCTTTTTAACAATGCTGCAGCATTCCCTGATCTCACCAAATATTTTGTTGGGTCCAATGTCATTATTACTTATAGAAACGATGGATAAAACTATGAAAAAAAAAAGTTATAAGTATAAAAACACTGTGAATACTGTGAGTATCAGCTTACATTTACATTTAGGCATTTAGCAGACGCTTTTATCCAAAGCGACTTCCAAATAAGGGCTTTATATAAAGTGCGTAGAACCATGATTGAAAACAACAAGAAGTCTCATCAAACTTGTAAGAGATGAATCACAAGTGCTGTAAGTAAGTACATCGCTGCCAATGGCAGAATCCAAAAGATTATCTTTGTACATTAGTAAATCCAATACATTCAAACTAAAATACAATTCCAATATAGTAATGTACAATATGCTATACTTTTCAGATACAGCTCCTGTATCTTCCTTCAAAAGCCCACATATTTCCAGACTTTGGCATGGCTCCTCATATACATCAATACACAGAGCCTTCCCCCATTGCTTGAAGTCCTTTGGCATTGTGACGCTGTGACACAAAGCAACTAAATCCTGTGAGTCAGGGCTTCTTTGCTGAGGCAGAAATGCGATTGACAGGAGAGGGAGGAGGGGTATTGGTGTATCACAATGCTTTCTCTCTCTTCTCTTTCCTCTCATCCAAGAAAAGAATCTCCCTGACAACTATGTGGCAATCAAGTCAGTTCTCAGACTTTGCGCCTGAATTTAAGACTGCCATCACATCTCTGCCTCTTTACTTTGGCCTGATGAACTGCTAATGTGTACTCACGTGGCTTGTTTGAACACATATGACATTGGGCTTGTTATCGCGGAGAAATAATTGTTGGTGGGTTTTGTCAAGTAATTTCTGTGGTGTTCTAATTAAACATGCACACATTGTTTATAGCAGTCCTAGATGAGGCTGATAAACTCATGTTCATGTATGTTCACATAATTTACTGTATTCTTTGTCCTGAAACCCAACAATCCTCAAGCTCTGTTTATGTAATAATGAGTTACACGTCCTCTGATAATTACTAAACTGATCTTGCAACGTTTAACACAATATGACTTTAATAAATATATGTTTGGCATGTTTTGCCTGAAAAACATGTAAAGGAACAGCTTTTCTAGGTCTGTGGTCCAGATCTTTAAAGTTCATAGGATGTAATTGTGGATTTTGGATGGAGTAACAGAATATAACATGTGGAATGAGTCAGTGGTCACTGCTGGCACTACTAACTTACTGCACAAGCTAAAGCGTTCATTATAGAGGGCACGATATAAAAATTAGAATCTGTCACTGGTGCTTAACTATCAGCATGTTACAATCTGTAACTCTAACCCGCAAACTCTAACTATAACCCCAACTTTAGATGTACACAGGCAAATTATATAATTCGGCCCAAAACAGAAATATGTTATTTATAACCTATTAAGACTAAAAGAATGCAAGTCATTATAACAAACAAACCTGACAAATCATGCTTTGGCTGCCAATGAAAACAAAGGCTCTGCAAAATATTCTTATCCTCAGGAAAGAATCTTTATTCTTGGCAGCAAGGCTGGTCGGCATGTGATACTGAGTGAGAGGTGACACATACACTACATAGTTTTACTCATCCAGTCAACCAGACTGTGGTGACAAGGGTTAGACTGGTGTATGGAAGGTTTTTAGATAATGTCATATAAAAGTCAAATTAGCTGATATGTATTTTAGTACAGTAAAAAAAAAAATTATAATTCAATGAATAAACATTACTTGTAAATGCAGAGTATTTCAATTCAGTGTTTGGTGTCCATGCTGTGGCACAGTCACTCCCTGAAGATAAGATGTAGTATGCACAGAGAATGGGAAGTGATGGTGCATGCTGAGATGGAAGCAGGGCTAATTTCAGGCCAACAATAAAACATAGAGATGTAGTACAGTTCTACATAGAGATGTAAAGTATTAGATGTTGTAATGGTATTGGAAATAATGCTAATACCAGTATAATAATAGCAGTACTAATAATATAAATGTTTGCAGTGAGTAACAGCAGCATAAGAGCAAGCTGAGCGCACTGACAGCTTAAATGGAACATCTTTTAGCAAAGAGTGTGTTGGAACGTCATGTGCAGAGTGGAATATGTTACATGAGAGTGTCAGAGTACTCCAGTTGTCTGCCTGAACTGGCTCATAGGCTTTGCTCCATTATCATTGTCCCTCAAAACCCCATCCTGCTCAAACCATAATAGGGCCATGTGGTGATTGTGCATACACAACATACCCAGACTGTTGATATCAGGCTCACTCGGCCATAAGCAATGTGTCTGGTGATTCATCTCCATCCACTTAAAGCAACATGTATGTTACACATATTTTTAGGCCTATAGCTCTGTTTCATGGTCATGATAAACATTTTACAGACAACAGACTCTGTGGCACCTATGAGGCCTGAAAGTGTCTCACATTCTGCTGCTCTACTTTTAGCAACTTACAACGTTCATTTTTCACAGGCTGCTCAGAAACGTGTCATGCTCAGAATAATACCCAATGTCCTTCAAGTGAAACAGACATCCATGACACTCAAACACACACACTGGCCCAAAACAACAGCTATGTTCTGAGAACTACAGAAATATTATGTATTCCTCTTAACTTTTGGCAAAACTGTAACCTTTATAATCACCTTATGTATAGATTAGTGGTAAAGACACATAATAATTCCACATAAGCCATGTTTACAGTTTGAATAATCTAACCTCTTAGTCATATGATCTATTTCCTTCTTTTTCCCGTCTTTGATTGATTATCCACTTCCTTTAATCAAACGTATTTCTCTGATTAAACAACACAACAGTGTCTCCATCTAGACATCAGAGTTCTGCCCTTTCTGTCACCGGGCACTGTAAATAATCAAAAGCATGACAGCCATGTGAACACAGTGTGTGGTTAGTGCTGACTGGCATGCACCAGGTGGGCACAGGGAGGGCACTCTATAGCCATCTGTACATGGATAACAATACAATTCACTGCATGAATTTGAATCTCCAAAAAGTATCCATGAATATGTATTACAATCCTGTGACTTTTGAACAGTTCTAGTGTCCCATGGTTTTGGTACTGTTTCAGATATGTTTCATCTATGGAGACTAAAGTCTTTAATATTAAATAAATAAAATAAAACAAAAGATAATAAAAAATCATATAAATAAATACAGAAAACGTGTAGAACAAACATTAAATTGTGAAATAATCCAAAACAATTTTAAAACTCATCTCACTGATATAAAATGTTGGATTATTTCATAATTGCATGGTTATATTGCATTCCATTCCAAACAATGTCCAGGACAGCAGCTTGTAGCACACACGTTCTTAGTAACCTCACAGCCTATCATTTAAAAACATACACACATGGTGAGTATTTTGTAGGCGATATATTCAAGATGAACTACTTTAGGAATAACTGGGGATGAGTAAAACTGGAAATAAAATATTACGATTGAAAAATAATTAAATACAGAACCTTTTGTGGTGTCTGGTCCACATTTTCTATGGTGGGTGGGGGTGGGTTAATCTGTTTCAAAACAATAGTCAGGTTCCCATATGAACTGTAAAACAGGTTTTTCTCTCTGTAATTATTCCTGAAGTTCATATTGGCCATTAATGTGCCTCACATTAAGAGGGGATGTATTAATGAAACTGATGTGGGTCCTCATTTTGTGCAAAAATGCATTCCACGGCAATCTGAGTTAGACAATATATATCTTTCCCTCTTTGTGTTTCTATCCCTCCATTTCAGCTCAACAAAGACTCATTTTGTACTAAAAGTACTTTGGACGATACCCACTCTATTTAACTAACTACTGCTGAAGCCTCATATTAATTGTTGCTATTTAGCAGAATTTCGGGAGCAGGAACACACCCCCATTACGTCAACCACGTCACCGCTACATTTCCGCATAAATACCCTACATAACCGTCCCTCGTTCGCTCTCGATTACTGCGCATGGCAGATCCCAAAGACCAGATCCCAAAGATCTTAAATCGGCTTCATCTCTTCTCCAGGTATGGGAGTCCCCACGAAGCTTCCCC
>JAVQJL010102554.1:0-31286 GCA_036024295.1 Nannoperca obscura
GTGTGTGTGTGTGTGTGTGTGTGTGTGTGTGCGTGTGTGTGTGTGTGTGTGTGTGTGTGTGTGTGTGTGTGTGTGTGCGTGCGTGCGTGTCTCTCTTTTGGTGGAGACTGGTGCCAAGCAGTTTTATTACGGGTCTCTCACAAAGGGATCACTCGTGCTTTTGTTTGATTTTCCTCCTTTTCTCCCGCCCTTCTGTTTGATGAGCACTTTGAACCTTCTCTTGTCTGTCAGAGGAGTGTGTAGCTGTACATAGCAATTTCCTGTAACAACAAGTGCTCCTTGTTCAGTCTGAATATTTTGTTTTTGTTGGATTTACTTTAAAGAGCATTACATCGTTGTAGAATTAAAGAAATAAATAAACTAGATCAACCTACTGTGTTGTCTGCTAGCAGCACCTGATACCTGCTCTCACTGATTAAAGCTGATGATGGATATCTGCAGCTGAAAACACACACACACACACAAAGGAGAAGGACACTTCAATCATGTTTAATGCATGATCTGGTATACATCTCTAAAAATCAAGAAAATCTTAAGTTACTGTCTTAACATCAATGTCTACTTATTGAATGCAAATTCAAGTGAATACGTGACAGAAAAGAACAACCAAGAGAGAGAATCAAGATCAGAAAGCGACGAGTGCTGCTCTAAGTTAGTCATGCTCACTGATGTGACGAATGGAGGTGGTCTTACTGGCTCTAAACAAACGATACTAGACCCCTGACGATTACTAGACTTCATAGCACTGCACAGAAACAGGACATCTGTACCATAATCAGCAGCGGTGGCAGCAGCGGACTAAAGAGCAAGCTGAGGCGGTGGCGGCCAGCCTGACTGCACGACGTCCGGCATCAGAGGCAGAGCTGCGTGTTTCTTTTTTCTTTGCTAAAAACAACACAAGGAACAGTTGGCGCAAAACATTGCTTACATGTTTTACAAAGTATTGGCCGGACGACCACTGTCAATAAAGCAATCATATGCAAGTATATATCAAAGTCTATTTAGTCAAGCGGACCATACATTTGATCCAAAGAAAGAAGACTGGTCATGTGACGAGGACGAGGTTTAAACTCCTGTTCAAATCCAATCTTATGTGCAAAGGTTTGCCTCCTCAGACCCCCTTTCTCATAATGGTTTATGTGAGTAATTAAATGTTGGTTTGATTCTCTGAACAGAGAAAAGAAACAACGTGATACCTCAGATTCTAATGAAATGTTGATATTGTATTTCTTAACCAACGACATCAGTAATCTCCCTGCAACATCTTTAGAAACTCATTTTTAAAAAAAATAGACATGGCTTCACCAGCCGACTATTCCCTTTTATCTATAAAAACTCAGACGGCAGTATTTACAACTTTGAGTACATCTGATAAAGCAGATTCTCTTGATGTGTAGATCCCTGCCACCAAATCTACTGTGGGACTTCTTTTTCCCGTGAAAGCTTGTCAGAAAAGACGATTGTCGCAGGAGCCGCCTCCCAGTGCAGGTTTATGTGTTATTGAATGAGGAAGTGAGGCCGCACTATGTACAGGCAATGAAGCTGACGGTCAGCCTGAGTGGTGTGTGTGTGCTTGCGCTCAGAGTGGATCAAGGGTTTCCAATAGTTTCTCTTCAACCTCCGGTCAGGAGCAGCTTGGGACTGGATTCACACCGATGACTGATCCCACACCTGCGAGACGAGAACGAGGACAAAGGGTCACATGGTGGTTCTATCGCTGCTGTAATGAGTATTTACATGGTGATGAAGGAACAGTGCAACAGTAGGACAGCCTTTGGTATAAAGGAATAAGATATACATCTCAGGCGATGGTAACACAGATGTTGGGATCAATGTATTATCGGTTTTGGTCTTTTGATGGAATAAGTTGACCATAAGAAAAATATAAAATTGTTTCCATAATTATCCTTCAAAGTGTATTGTTTTGGCAAAGAACTAGATTCAGACTAGATTCTCTACACGCGAGTCCTCTGTGTCCTGAGACTTTTTACGCTGAAGAACAGAGAGCAGATAAAGATCCTGGAAGTTTACTTGCGATCTGACGACAAGAAGGTCGAAGAATCGAGCAGCAAGAACAAATGAAGAACCCAAAGATTCGTTGTGAGAATTTCCCAGAAGTTCTACAGTCAACAGAACTAAAATGCAAAGCACTCATTAAATATTCCAATGTTTTTGCAGCTTTCAAAGTATTGTCATAATTTCTCTTTTGTTCTATCCTGTCTTTATATTTCATGTTAGAACCATGATAATATATTATTGTATATTACTATTTTATCAATCTTTCCTTTACATTGTTTATGTTTTATCTTTTGATTCTAGTTTCTTGCTTTGCTGTTCTCACTCACAAGAGTTACGAGATAAAGTGATGGATCACAAGCTGATGAACAAGAAAACATTACTGCTACACTAACGTTTGTGTAGTTCTCTAGTTTAATTTGCACTCTTACACTCCTGAAATGAAACAGCATCTCTCTTTGGTCACAGCCTGAAGACACAACATGTGAGGAGGAGTCACTAATAGACAATGCTTTAAGGCTCACCAGTGTTCTAAACTACCAATATAAGTTCAGTGATGGAAGCTCCCTGTGTGTGTGTGTGGGTGTGTTTAATCTTTATGTACTTAATCAAAGAGATGATAGTTGAGACAGACAGAAGATATCAACACATCAAGAATCAGTATTCAGTTAACCCCGCCTCCGGGACGCCCCTACACTACCTTGTTAACGGGGGCCAGCTGTGTTCGGACGGACCCAGCATGAAGTCGGGTGCTGTCCCCGAATCTCCCAGGAGACCTCTCCCTGCGAGTGTCGAGCACCCTGCCGGGCGACTTCTCCCTGTCCAGCGGTCGGGCGGGAGACTTGTCCCGTCTGAACTCGGTGCGGCCCTCCCGGTAACGGTGCGGGGTGCTGGGCTCCCGGTGCAGGCCGTCGTGGCTGCCGGGGCCCGAGGACAAACGCTTGGAGATGTGCTCTGTGTAGGTGGGCGGGCCTCGCTTACTGGGACTACTGTGGAAAACGCAGCAGAGAGCGGCGTCTCACTACAGTGTAACGAGGAAAACATCTTTAAGAAACAAGATTTAGTATTTCCACAGCAGATGGCACTGTTGTCCTATCCAACAAAAACACCCGGTATTCTACCTGTGACACTTCACAGTAGATGTGTTTTGAGGTAAAACATTTTATAAGTGTTTTGTAGGTGTTCGAGTGTTTTTAATCCACCTACACTCCAATTTAAATTCTGTGTGTTTTGCTCAGACTTACCCTCGGCTGGAGCCGGTCCTCTGCAGCTCTCCAGACTCCCTGATCAGACTTCCCTTACAGCAGATGACCCGCAGTTTGTTCTGGTAGGAGGAGGCCAGGTAAATGGCCCCGGAGGAGATGGCCGGGCCCAGGTAGCGAGGGTTGGGGATGTCCAGATGGGCCAGCACTGTGGGACTGCAAGTAAGCACAGTGATGTGGGAAACATTGCTAACAACCAAAAACATTTGTTCACATTTGCTCTGAGGTCGCCGGCTGTCTCACCCCAGAGAAGCATGTCCCTGAACCTCAATGACATCCAGGGAGTTGAAGTAGGTGACAAACAGGTAGGGCTCTCTGTAGGCTGCACCACAGAACAATGGAAAATGATACGGATGTCACAACATGATGCCGTGTTGATGCAGCGTAAAGCTGTAAGAGTATTTACCAAAGGACAGAGGCAGGCGGCTCCACTTGATGTCGTCAGTGCGGCTTCTTCGTCCGTACGTGTCTACAAACACTCCAAACTCTGCAACATGAACACAGCTCATTCACTCGCCTGTGGGCCTCTCCCAGTGTCCTCATATCAATTCAGTGTCAATTCAAACACAAGAATGTGCATGTAAAGATAAGAGTCATGCGCATTTACAATGTTCATGCTGGAGGTTGTTGCCTCACAGTGATGTTCTGTGCTGCAGTAATCTTGCATCTCACCCAACTAACCACACAGAGTGCTTTACTGCTTGTGTTGCACACAGAAAACAGAGAAACGGCGTGTAGCATAGTCGCTCATTCCAACACACCATGAAAACACAGCAGGTATTCCTCCTTCTGCATGCTGCTGGCCACCTGCATGATGGCGATGGGGAAGCTGTGGGACGAGGCTGCAAACACGGCCGAGGCCAGAGACACGTCATTCTTGTCCAGGAACTCTGTGGTGGACCAATCAGAACACCTGGGTCAAACACTATTTCCAAATTCTTTGGTTCTTTACTAAATTCTAAATTCAAAGATTCAAGGTTTCACTGAGCAAACATAATCCTACTTCAGGAGACAGGTTTAATAAATTAGGACAACTTTAAAATTGTCAAATGAATGTCGATGTCATCCTGTGATTGTCTGGTACCAGATGTATTGTATTATTATATTAAATAAGCCGCAATAACCTGTTTCTTCAAGCAGGTGAATCATAAAATACAGTAATAGCTTGCAGACCAACTGATCAACCAGATCATACACCACAGTCAGACCTCAGCCACAGACAGGAAAGGACAACTACAGAGGCTAATGTTAATAAAATATTATGATTCTTATGTAAGCCGAGCTACATATGTATATGTAAATATGTGTGTTTTTGTAAATATTTATATATGTGTATATGTAAATATGTGTGTATGTGTGTATATTTGTATATGTGTATGTGTGTATGTGTGTATATGTGTATATGTAAATATGTGTGCTGGGCCGTTTCTTGCTATATGCAGTCTATGCAGTTGAATAGGGCCCCCAAAGCCACCAGCGGGCCCTAGGCTTTTTTTTTTTTAAATGACCCCTCTCTTTTGGTAGCCAAGCGACCTCGTGTTGAGTGCAAGAACCTTTCACAATATAGGGGTCCCCGCAAAGCTGGAAACGGCGTATGACAGCTATAATGTACTCGCGTCCTCACCCTCAAGCACAAACTGCTTCATCTCGATCTCGTAGAACTTGTTGGTGCCGATGATGACGCTGTAGCTGGTCAGGTGGACGCAGCTGCAGGGCTCCAGAGTCTCGATCTCCTGCCAGATGAAGAATGGGGATGTGTTTATGCACAGGGCTTTTCATACAAGTAACCCTAATGATCGCCTTTTTTACGTGTTATTTTCTATTTTTGTACTTAAAGGGATTCAGTGATTTCAGATTTCTCTGGTATCAAGATACATGTTTTGCCATTAGTTTCTCTATCTTTTACAATTTTTTCTTTCTGTATTTTTTATTGCTTTTCATTTTGTTTTTACAGAACAAACATACATTTGTGTCAGTGATGTATACAACTCATTCTTTACACAGAAGTTCTAGCAGTGTCTTTGTGATGGGTTCTTCTCATTTTTTAATGATACATCTCTCTTTTAATTATTACGTTGCTGTTTCAGTGCAGTGTTACCTGGCACTGTGTTAGCATGTAGTGTTCTGTGGACGCGTACTCACCTTACGAATGCAGTATTTGTTGAGACTGTCATTGTAGCGCAGAATGGTTATCTTGTTAGGCATCGCAGCACATATACACGGCCCGTTGTCTATCTGTAAGGAAGGCACGGGTGTCACTCAGTCCCGTTTTTGCTACCGACAAAAACAAGAGAGCACTTTGCAGTCAGGAAGCAGACTGACTCAAGTTTCAAAGAGGAGAAGACCTACTTTCCCAGCAGCAAACAGATGGCAGCCCTTCACCGTCTCAAAGATGTAGGGAGCCAGTTCAGACTGGCTGGGCAGGTGGGACTGGGCCAGGGACTGCTTCACCCTCTTGATCTCCACCAGACACAACGCCCTCTCGTCTCCTGCAGCACACACACAGTCGTCACGCTGACGGTGAAGTTAAACATAAATCATATCTCCAAGTTTCACCCAAATGATTAGAAAAGTAGTGCAGCCTTTGAAAGGTGTTAATGATGAATAATAATTGCAGTCTCACTTATGCCAATTACTTAAAATGGCAGCTAGTTGTGGCAAGGAGGGAACTAAAAGTCTACTCTCAAATCCTGCTGCCCAGTTATCATCTGTTGAAAGTAACGAAGGCGGACACCTCACCAACAATCATCAGCAGCTTCTCCTGCTCTTTGATGACGTGGATCTGAAAGACGGATCCCAGGCCGGGGATGTGAGTCAGAGAGTTCTTGATAACATTCAGGGCGTACAGGCCCTCTTCAGAGCCCACCAGAACTATCTGCAGCACAGCGAGAAAACACAACCATTAACATAATTAGAATGAGTGCTGTGAGCATCTGCTCCGTGCTCCATCCAATGATCTTTCTACTTTTGAACATAACTGCTACTGTGGATAACAGTGTCAGTACTCTTCAATAAAACAGGATTGACAGCGGTACCTGGTCTGTAAGGGGGAGGGTGCAGTTAATATCCAGCCTATCATCTCCCTCCAGCTTTAGGAGAGAGTTTCCCAGCAGCTTCTGTAAGAGCAGAGAGAGGTGGGGGGGTCAGCAGGGTCACGACCTCAGCGTGATCTCAGGGGGAGGCAGCAGAGGAGCAGAGCGGAGGACTGAGTGCAGGTTAACGGTGTCAGAGGTGGGACCAAGTCACAAGTCAGTGTCCAGGTTTCAGTTTGTGTTTCTCGCGAGCCGAGTCACGAGGAGAAAGTGAGTCAAGTCATTGCATTGTTAACCCTTTAACCACCTTTAATTCTGAACCTCTAAACAGCTGAGATGTCCATTTACAGGTAAAGTACATGTTCAACAATCTGTATACATGTTTCTCCAATAAAGTGTTTAATTACACCCGTGTGATAATAGAACATTTGACATATAACACAAACAGAAACTGAAAGGTTAACTAATGGTCATATAAAAATAACAACAAGTCATATTATATGAGCTCAATGTCCACAATCATTATTGTGTGTAATTGTGGCTTTGTTCACTAATTAACAGCATTGTCAGGATTAGAACAACAATTCAGATAGAATATTTGCACAAATATACAATGGAACTACATTAGATTTATCATAGTGACAACAGTTTATAATCAGTACTCAATTGCAGTTTTGGTAAAGCAAAAACAAAAAAGTAGAAAAAATTAACAATACAACTTAATATTAATGGACAAGTTTTAAAACTTTAGTTTTTTACAAATTTATCAGACTTTTTTTGGTGGGGATTCACTTCCTTCATTCTGTTCAGTGATCCCTAAAACTTAACTACATCAACAAATATGATCACCAGTGAAAGGTCCAGCACAATCAGACCACATGCCAGAGAGCTGTTCCTGCAGTGCTCTCGGGATTGTTTGGGCCTGATGTACTTCTGCTAGTGGCGAATAATCAGGTTGAGTTAAGCACAACACATTTTTTTAGCAAGATATCACAACTCAAAATGTGTTCTACCAAACGGCTGAGAAAACCATTCTTTTTTGAAATATTTAAACTTAAGACTATAATCAAAATCTACATATTGCTTTTAGAGTAAATGATCAAAATAAGCAGATGGAGAGCCACACCTAAACCTCAAGTTACATCAACAATAACATTTACCATTTTATCAGATAATGCCCAACAAATACCTTAATAAAGTTGTTTGTTAATATGTAAACAATGATGATGAAGTTTAATGGTATGGCACCTCACTTTGACTAGCTAACCTGAATTCACCTGTTGATGAACAGGAAATACCAGCAGTGGAAACGTTGGTCAGATGTTATAAGATGGAGCAAAAGATGAAGAAAATCTTAGTTTCTGATGACCACTTTGTGACTTGTGTCTCTGTGATGAGTCAGAGTCACGTGACTTGAGTCCCAGTCTCTAAAGAGTGTGCAGAGGGGCAGCGGGGTAAAAAACACAGACGAGTACACGAGCGGGTAAAAACCCTGATCCCCGGTCCTCTGGACAGGACAGCTGAAGAGGATCGACCCAAAGATGATCAAACATCTTGGTGAGAAGTTGTGTACTGTAGTCATAAAACAGGACACCAAAGGCAGGGAAGAAATATTTCAGCAGCAATCAAACTATTCTGTCAACACAGAGTTTGTATGGGACATGACAGTGTAGCAGAGGACACTGAGGAGTGGTCACAGCAGGTGAGGTGAGAGCAGGGGGAGGATGAGCAACACGGCGACACACACATGCACTACTGCGTGCCTCGTGAAGGAGATGCACAGTGTGTCAGTACGTCTTATGTCTACGTCTTTGTAACTCTTTACCTGGACCAGAGGAGACAGAACCATTGGTCTTTTGGACACAGCAGCCTATGTGTGCAATGAAACCCGATGGAATGGACAGAATAGAGCAAATAAACAAAACATGCCCATATACCGGACATACAATGTGGCATGATGAAAAAAGCAACAAACAGCAGTGAGAAAGACAAAGAGAGAGAGAGGAGGGAGAGAGAAGAAGGGGACAATTAACGACACGTATAAGTGAACTGGGGGTTATCCAATAAAACTCTCAACCTAAAACCTAAAGTCTTAGAATGAATTAGAATACAAGAATAGCCCCCACACAGTTAAACAGACAGTTCACGACCACAGCCACAGACAAGACAGTTATCTGTGACGGCGGTCATAGCGGGTTATGATTTGAGTCAGCAGTCGTCGAGGACACAGAGAGCCAGTCGTCTCTCTCCTGCTCCAGAGATACTCACTGCGTCGGCCTCTGCCTTCTCCCGGGAGGCTCGCCCTGCAGCCACCACGGACTCCATGACCGCCACCCAACGCTGTTTGTCTGGGAAACTGGGAGCCATGAAGTAAAGTGACTGTCCAGGCCAGCAGGGGGTGTGACAACGGGATTCCAGCTTCAGGACGTAGGGAACATCTGACGCAAAGGAAACATAATCAAAGCACGGCTTCAGAACTGGTACTCTCTCTTATTTTACTGGGTTCTAGTTAATCATTGGGAAATCAATCTATGCTTCATTTTGCTGGGACTCTCTGGAACCCTGTAAAGGACCACTGGGGGTCTCCAGGCCAAACTTGGAGAGCCATAACTCCTCTAAAATCCATTTTTAAAGAAATATAGAATGTGACAATGAAGTCTTTGAACAGCACACATCGTTACCTGACTTGGCGGTGTTGGGTAGCTCAGATGCCCCTACTGCTCCATGAACAACCACCTCTCCGTCAGACAAACACAGGTCAAACTCTTCCAGCGGCTTCACTGATTCTGAATACATACAGAAAAAGCATGCCTGTAACTAGAGGCTGTGTGTGTCAGGTGCACTGCTGGATCTATGACTTGTGGCTCGGTGTTGAACGCAACCTTCTCTGGGCTCTATCTCGTAGATGGACACTTTAGTCCCATCCAGGACCATGTATTTTCTCTCCCAGCCCTGGCCTCGTTTCCCATTCCTGCAAAAACACAAAGCAACCGTGTTACTACAAAGCATAGATGATGAAATGGATCCAAGGGTTTTTGCAGAAAATGCTTTGTTTAAACTGGTTTAAATACCAGATGGGTGGACTTTGCCAGACAGCACATAACAGAGTGCCTGAGAGCACTAGGTTTGGTAGCATCAGCCTCCCTGATCAGTGGGAGGAGATGACACAACCTTACAGTGAGGCAGCACAAAAGATACTGCTCGAGACTAATACACTAATGAGCGTGAAGGACATGACGGATGTCCAGCAAGTGTCTTAGAAAGGTGTCGGCCACCACAAGCATCCAGAACAGCTTCAATGCTCCTTGGAATAGAAGTTTTTCGAACTTTCACTATTCAGTGACTCCTTGTGTTCTGTATGGAAGCATTGAAATCTGTGTGTAAAAACGTATTTTTTAACAATATCTGGATGCATGTCTGGACCACGTGATTATATAGACTAAAATCTTGTTCATCAAGATCAGCTGTGGGGAAACTATACATGCATGATCTGCACCACAATAGTAAGACTGACTGGCACAGAGCAGTGCGAAAAAACGCTTAAGCAGTGACACCGTTGTGTCCACAGCTAACCTGGGCTGTTTCATCCAGCCCTCCAGGTGCATGTGTCCGCTGGCCTCTTTGAGCTGCTGGCCCGGGGAGCTGCCTTTGTCCCGACACAGGCCCTCGGACAAATGCAGGGAGCAGTCGCTGGACATGCCGCATGTGGCTGGAAGGCAGGGGGAGCATTTTGGGTGGCACAAAGCGTGACATTCTGAGGAGAAAAAGACTTAGTTAAAGAGCGAGCGAGGCCACACAAGCTTCTGGCTCCTCTCCTTACCCCTTTGTGCCACCACCGGCACAAAAAGAAAAGTCTACAAGGAAGAGTTTGAATGAAAAATATAAAAAGATAAGTGTTGCTTAGTGCTTGTCAGTTAAACTTTTACGGAGGCCCCCGGGGATCAGCTGAGAACAAAAAGAGCCAAGTGTAAATCTGTATTCTCAGCAAACAACTTCTTTCTTCAGAAAACAAGAAACAGAGTATTTCTATGGCGACCGCATCATTATTTTATTTTGGACGTTTGTATTTATTGTGTATGCATCCATGCACATGGATTTGTAAATTGAGAGTACTGTTTTACTCTTTCTGCTCTTATTCTCTCTCAGCTGAGTCCAGGGGGCTTCATAAACATCTCAAAACCAACATAAAAAAAAAAAAAATGTAATAATTTAAATGTGTAATAAATCTATGATTTTTTTTTACATGATTCTTTTGTTTTTTCTTTTTGGAAAGATTAAAATATGGGTCTCAGACACATTAATGCAAAGCTAGGTAGAACAAGGTGGGAATGAATGAGAAGCAACAGCAGCAGCCATCACCATAGTTTCACAATAACACTCCTATGTATCATCTGTATAACCATTTCCATTTTTACTAACAGCAAATACATAAGAAAATAAATAATTTAATCATTTTCATTTCACTTTTACCAATGGGGAAACAAATTAAAATATGAACTTCCATGTTATGTGAATTCAGTTTACATAAAGGTAATATGGGTTATTTGCCTTCTCGAACACCTCTGCAACTCACCGAGGCAGGTAGCAGCCTGGCGACCAAAGTGCACAGTATCCAGGCACACGGTGCACTTGGCGGCTCTCATGTTGAGCCCCACTGTGAAGCGGTGAGGGGTGTTGTGGTGCACCGCCCTCTCCCTCTCCCTCTCTCTGTCTCTCTGACTGTCCTTCAAACGTCGGCTGTACTCTGAATACAGTCAGGGAACACAGTGAGGGCAGGCAGCTCCAGCATGTCTTACTGTGTAAGGTACAGCCATCACGTCAAAGCCTAAGTGCACCATGCCATACCCGCAGTGAATTCAGTTCAACAAAAGAACTGCAAGATGTTTCGCAAAATGCATAAGCAAGTAAACTCTGAAGACAAAAATGCTTAAAAAGAATATATATGAATCAATCCCTTTGCTTGGGCCCACTCACTGTTGCATTTTTAAAGGCATTATCCAGTCAGGATCTAGTTTCCATAAAACATCTGGTCTCCTGAGGACTTGTTAAGGTCAACATATACATATACTGTACAGTTTAGACCCATGAGTCAAATATCCACCTGTAGATAATTATATAAACATGTTTTGGACTGAAAATACCTCAGATAGTTTATGATGATTTATGATGATCTCTGTCCTATACTATACACTTATTGGGCCTCATGCAGGAAGCAATATACAAAGAAATTCCCTCTTATTTTTGTTCGTTTCCATAATTAGTTTTTTTTTTGTTAGTACCCATTGATTTCTGGGATTCACCAGTCTTTTCTTATTTTTGCTCTTCTCTTACTTAAAGAACATTTTAGCTGGTCGAGAGCACAAAGATAAGAAGAAACATCTGGTTTCCACAGTCAACAGTTTGTCCAACGCAAAGGTAACATGCGTTTCAAATTTGAGGAACATAAAAAAAACACATGAATATCCTTTATCTTTTAGATCTTATATTATATAATTTAGATTATTATATGTTATAGAATAATTATAATAATAATTAATAGACTACCACAGGTCGAACAAAAAAGGTTATATGTATTAATTCATTTTAAAGCGTTCATACAGTAGATCAAATAGAGTAGAGCAAATGTACCTTCAGCAAGTGGTGTGTCTGTTAATGCATTGCTGGTATGGGCTTGAGCGGCCTCGCATGCATTATTTTTTTATATAAAAGAGTTACCATGCGTGCCTCTGCTGACACAGCATTTATAGCATCACAAATGTTTAGATTTTCCTGTAACGTCAGTTCTGATGCTCTGGAAATCCAGTTTATTTAACAGCACGTTGATTTCACTACTGCTGAAGTTCTTCTTCTTACAGCCTTCTTTCAGTGGCATCTCTCCAATGCTTGCGCATGTGCCAGCGTATTTGCACACGGCACAACATTACCTATGTTAATAACAATCCCCTCCAGTGTATAATCAAGTTGGGTTCGTTATTCAGCACACCTGGGTACGAGCAGATTTGGATGGTTAAGAATGTTTGGTGCATCTGGAGTTGACTTCTCTTACTTTTTCTTTTACCAGAAAATTAAGAGAAAATATAAGAGACGTTCAAGAGAATGTTGCTGCATGAGGCCCATTGTGTTATACAGTTACAAAAATTATATTGTATTGCTCTTATACAGGGTTCACACAGCTTTTTAAGAGTAGAATTTAAGAACTTTTCAAACACTTTCGGGGTAGCTAAATAAAAAATTTCAAGACTCTCAAAGCCTTTATCATCACATCTAAATTGTTACTAACAAAACAACACGGCGGGATCGTTTAATTTCTAATATAAAAAGATTGTTGGTTTACCTGAGTGACTGTGTCGATGTTGAAACACCAGATTATGTTGAAAATCAAGCATTTGTCAAGGAGTATATTCAAATTCAAGCATATTCCCAACCTTGTTAGTTCAAATTAAGCATTTTTCAAACTATCAAGACTTTGTACGAACCCTGTCTTGTATTATACATTTCTTATTTTATGTTTTTATTGTATTCTACTTATGTTGTCCGATTCCTTATTTTGGTTGATGTCACAATCACCATACTTCCTTACAAGGATCGATATGAAAAGAAATAAGATGAGTGGATAATACCTTTAGTTTATGTTCAGAGTGTGGGTTCAAACAGTGCTTTGTGCATTGCAGAGTTCATCATACGGCACATCTCTGTTAGTGTATGATGTGGAGTTCAGGTGGGATTGTAGTGAGTTACAGAGCAGAGCAGAGTTCTGCAAATCAGATTGGCTAAGCTTCAGCAACCAAGATAAAATGCTTCAGATTTCTAAAGCTGTGCACTGAAAAGGGGGAGAATCGACTTGAGTTCTCAGCCTCACCTGACCAGCCTGGTGGAATCTTAGATTTTATAAAAGTGCAGAGCTTTTAAAATCTGGCCTTTCAAGGATATGGATGAGGTAAAAGTGAAAGAACGATAAGAGACCAAACTGTAGAAACCACGAGTTTGGACAACTTACTTTCAAAAGTGACCCTCCTTCTTTCTGAAAGGTGTGTGAAAGAAAAAGGATAATAAGAGCTTCATAAATGATCCTTTGTGAGTGTTATTACATGTGTGTGTGTATGTGTGCGTGTGCAGGTAAGGGCCAGTATGTTTCAAGTATGAAGCTGTAAATCTGCGTGTGTGTCTGTTAGAGAGAAAACGTTGCGCTCAGTAAACCCCAGCTGCTCACTCACCCTCAGGTGTTGCGGTTTCCTTTCTGCGTCCAGAGTTGGAGGGTGCCAGGTTGGTCGGGCCCTGCTGGTGCTCAGGAGACTTCACCATGGCGGACATAATGATCTGCTGGCGTGCTGTGGCCGGATTTGTAGAGTTACCGTGATCCTTATACTGGAGCGCTGAGTTTGAAAGAAATGATTCACTGAACTTATATCAATGTTTAATTTATGCGTGTGATACATTGTTTCATCCTGCTGGGTAACTACAAAGAAGACAATGTTAGTAGCTATTAGTATAGCTAGTATATATCTAGTTAGTATATATTACTATTAGTACTATTGCTAAAATGAATGGTGTGCAAAAGTGTGTGTAAAGTGCTGTAGAGAAGCAGTCTCACCTTCCTCTCTCAGAGACCGCAGCTCCGCTCTCATCTTCTGCAGAGCCTCCTCCAGCTCAGTGCAGCGAGTGCGCTCTTTGTCCAGAGCTACCTTCATATCGCTGTACTGCAGAGGCACCGGTTGGATGGGGGGCACGGGGGAAACCTGGCCTGGACCCTGTCCCTGAGCCTGGGCCTGGGCCTGGGCAGCCATGGCAGCCAACAGGTCCTCTCGACGACGCCCAAAAAGACCCTGAAACACAGGAACCAAAACTGTTTTAAACCATTGCTGCGCTCCTTACTTGTGCATTGGTTCTGATTCTAATTCAGCTTCTATGTGGTGATAATCTGCAGCTCTTTTTGAATGTGCAAAGAGGCTGGTGGAAGTTAAAATGAAATAAAATAAAATAAAATCCATTTGTGGATACCCTGAATTTAACCTTTGTGATAAAGTAATTATCAAACTTGTCATATTAATTCAAAAGCCTAATTCTTAACCACGTGATAAAGAATAAAAAAAAAATCACTTAGTCACTTTGTCCCTTTGCTATCTCACATATGCAGACATGCAATCAGTCTGCTTAATTCAAGGTTTCCACAATAGCGTAGCTGAAGAAACTGCAGGTCACCATGAAATGATGTCTCTGTGGAGCTTTTTGTCAGAAAGCATCATTCCGACTATCGAATTAATGCTACCTACATTTTTTTATCATTTATTTATTTTTCTTAACTGGATTTAAAGGTTTAGCTAAATTTTGTTATGATGTAAATCTTTACAACTTTTTTGTCCACTGCCAAAAGTTATAATTAATTCAAATTAAATCTATAATCCCGCCTGACCTTTTTCTTCTTGGAGCCACCGTGGGCCTGGGACTGGAGGAAGTCTATGAGCTTGGTCTGCTGGGTGATGGTCCCCTCCATTTTCACCTTCTCATGGGAGTACACAGCCTGCAGGTGGAGCTAAGTGAACATCACTACTGCCATGAATTTCTCCTCAAGTACTTCACTTCACACAGAGAGGTTGGCAGGGAGACAGGGGGTGGGGGTCAAGGGGTAAAACAAAATGTTGGGGGGTATGTATGTGTTTATGTCTTTCACTATTAAAGCAAAGTGAAGGAGAAACCAGACTGCAAATGAATGACAGAAAGATTTTCTCTCAGTCTAGCAGGTGTACATGTGCGTGCAGTAGCTGGGAACTCAACCACCTCATAATCTCTTAGTATGTGTTTTTTTTCCTGTGTATATACATGTGTAGGTATGTGTGTGTGTGTGTGTGTGTGTGTGTGTGTGTGTGTGTGTGTGTGTGTGTGTGTAGCAGCACCTGGATGTTCTCCAGTTGGTATTCCAGGTCAGTCCTTTCAGTCTTCAACAGGTCGGTCTGGTCCAGGGCGTCTTGCAACCCCTGGGTCAGACGGAAGATGTGGGTCTTCTGGGCATCCATCTGCTGCTGCAGTTTCTCCTGCTGTGGAGGTACACAGCTGTTACATCACTGTCTGCAGGCGGTGACATTGCCACCCGCACTTCTTGATAGCGCCAGCCAAACCTTTCAGCATGGTTTGACACTTGCTATTGCTATGATGTTATGACGTTACAAAGAGAATAAATCAATTCATTTTTCTGGTTTGGCAACTGATTTGCAGCAGCAATATAAATATAACATGAAGGTGTGCAGGAATGAGCACAAAGGCAACATTTTAACATCTGATATGGGTACAGAATGCAAAAGAAAACCATTGGGACATAAGGGATATACGTGGAGAAATACAGAATGTACCTCCTCCAGCAGCCTCTGCTTCAGATCCCTCTCACTCTCCAGCTTTTGCTGTAAACTGCGGGCGTTCATCTCCAACATGGCATGCTTCTTCTCCAGATCATTCAACTGAGAACAGAAAGCAGGAAGAGTTTGCATTAACATCTGCGAACCACAAAAGAGCAAAACACTTGTGTGGAAATGCTTACAGTGTCAGCGAGGCTCTCAGCTTTGAGTTTCTGGTCTTTGAGGGCCTGCTGCAGGGCCAGGATCTCAGCTTTGTGCTCCTTAACTGCCTGTTCCACGGCCTGGCGAGACTCAGAGCTGCGCTGCTCTGCACGAAGCCTGGAGCATACAGAACACCACTGTTTAAACTAGTTATTTTAAGTGCAGACTTTTCCAGTTCAGCTATAATGTTTTACTGGCTTTTGTAACTGAGGTACAGTTGTTAGTTGCCAGTTTCACATACTAGTGTATATATTCTTGTTTTTCTATACTTTTGCAAAATAGGGAATCCACAGCTTATTTAGGGGGTTAATTTACGGTAAAGACTTAAAGGAAAACACAGCTTAAAAAATTCTGTTTATTAATATGTCTTGTGTAGCCAGTTTTCATCACCCACCCCGCCTACACCAAGTCAGAAAATAATTTCATATATTTCCCAGAATACCTTTTGACAAACCCTAGAGAATATGCCCAAACCTGTTGCATTTAGTGTGTGTAGGCGGAGGCAGCCAGATCCAACAACACTGATAGCAGCAGCAACATTCAGAGCTTTTTTATTGTCGAAAAAACAGCAACTCATAACCCTTTCTCAAAATGTAAAAGGTCTTGTGGTGAAATTATATCATGGATGAAGCCACTATAGGTGAAGCTCTCTTCTAGCAGAAGTCTATTAATCACAGGTGTAGCTGCACTACAAGATGCCTCAGTGTTCTGTAACCTTGTCTCTCCAGTAACAAGAAACCTACAACATTAAATGAACGTAGAATTACAAAGCACATGAATTTATGTCCACATAGTTATAGGGATACGATGCGTGTGTGTGTGTGTGTGTGGCTTTAACCTGTTCTGTTTCTCCGTGTCCAGAAGTCTCTGGATGTCTCTGGTCCTCCTATCAGCCTGGCTCTTCTCCTCCTCCAGTGTTGACCTCCAGGCGTCCCACTGTCTCTCCTTCTCCAGCAGCTCGTCGTTCAGGGTCTCCAGCTCCAGGACCTGCTCCTCCAGCATAGTGCATGTGGTCTTCAGTGTCTCCAGGTTCTGGTACAAAACAGGATTTAGATTAGAAATACCTACATTTGATGACCAAACTGTACAAAGGACACAACTTAGCACCTCAAGTTGTCAAAAATGTCAGTATTATAAAGGAGAGATAGTGACGTAGTGAGACAGCGACAGACAGAGACATGTTGTCTTCAGTACTGCTACTACTACGGCTCTTTGGTTGAGAAATTAATGTTTCTCCCCACATTAGCCTTATTTTAAATTGAGGAAGGTTAACCTGTGTAAGATTTTTTTACTGATTATGAACAAGCAACTTGTAGCACTAATTTATAGTTCCTCTGGTGAGTTTGGGAAGCTCCTCTTTCCACCAGGAGGGTAGTTCTCTGGGAAGCAATCAATTTAAAAATGATTAAGTAGTTTAATCATCAAAATGTACTTGAAGTGTGTCAAAGGTACAGTACTAATAATACAGGAAAATGACCCTTGTCAGTATATTGTTATATTGTATTATTTTATCTTTATTAGTGTTTTCCAATGTTACATACTGATGGGCAGTTCATCTTTAGTTCATCTTCATCTTTTTGGCATCAGGAGCAACTGAGGGTTCAGTCTCTTGCCCACGTGGACAGGAGCAACCAGTGAGCGAACCACCAACCCTGAGATTAACTGCCAACCCCTCTACCTCCTGACCCACAGCCACCGCCTGTTAGAAGTAGCACTGTGTAGTCTTCTCTCCAGGATGTTCCGCTGCTGTAGCAATGCAAGGAGGACGTGGGGCCAGCAGCAAGGGAAGTTTTAGCATGATTAAATTCAATGCATATAAAACAGAAGCATCAAAATCACATTACAGAAGCACGAGGTGTCCACACCCTCTTTCTGCCACCAGAAGCTGCTGGTCACAGGACATTATGCAGAAAGGACAGCGGGGTTAAAAAGCACAGTAACTTATTTGTTCACATGTCAGACATTTAACAGCACCATGTCTAAAATGAATGACAATACCATGGGAGCTTAAAAAAAAACTAACGTACCATGTAAATGACTTTGCATACCTTCAGTCTAAATAATAATCCCAAAACTGCAATTACAAAAAACAGCATCAGTACTCTGTGGACTTATTTACATGACATGTTTGGAGCATTTTTCTGTTATTCACAGGGCCTACACAAAGCGCTGTGTTTCATGTCGTACAACGCACTGCTTTAGACAAAGCATTGGGAGACAAATATAGCCTGTGCTGGTGCTGCAGCAACACCACGGCCCTCTGAAGTCCAACGCTTCCACAGCTGACACGACCTGGGAGTGATGGGGATGACACATCCCTCCCACACAACACCCCATCCCTCGTCTATGACTTCCATCGCTGGTTACACAACCGGCAGGACCGAGAGCGCTACTGGACACCCACACACAAACCCTCCCACAGGGGCCGCGCTCACATCACACAGCCTCCTCGCTCGCGCTCTTACTCTGCATACAGAACACAGCGCAGAGCAATGCTGAAATATTCCCAGGGTTTTTCTTGCCTGATTTACACTTAACACTGTCAGAGCTGGGAGAGATGTCTAGGTCACCTGTCAAAGGTAGTGCAGAGATATCACATAATGTGAGTAAGTGAAAGCCGGGTGTCTGACTGGGTGTGAGTGGGACGTAGGCAGGGGGAAGGGACCTGAACTAAGGAAGGAGTACAACTGTCTTAGAAAAGAAAAAAAACGTTATTTACAAAGTTTCCAACTAATGCTAGCTGATATTTTTGGGGCAATTTCATGCAGAAATTACAGAAATGACATGTTGGCTAAGTACTAAGCACTGTGGCTGACTGCAAAGAACTGGGTTCAAAAGTCAGCTGTTTGATTGTTTGTGTGTTTACTCTGTGATCTGCTGACCACTCCCAGGTATTACAGAGGGCGAATGGATGGAAGTCTGCAGTGTTTCCCTGTTGAATTTCCAGTCATGTCAGCTACAAACTCCATGCTTGTGGAATAGGATCAAAATGTCCCATTGCAATCCATTTAAAGGTTTCTTGTAAATAAATCAGTTTGTATTCTGAGGTATATTAAAGGTTTTCAATGTAGTTCTCATAAAACTTTAGCTGAAGCTGTTTCTGTTTTGAAACCTGTACTTTAACATCCATGTTCCGTTCTTTACTGCCTGTGTTGGTGCGTTACTGCCACCTGTAGATCAGTGGAGTAGTGTGGGATCATTGGCAGGACTGTGTATCACCACGTCACCCGCATTCTTGCACATGAAAATAACAAAACAGGGACCCACCTGTCCACCTGACTTGCCTTTCTTTGTACTGTTGAAATAAACCCACATGAGCAGGAAATGAACGCACACACACACACACACACACACACACACGCACACACACACATATATCCATAGCCAGAACATAAAAGCCAGCAGCCGGGTACCTGTTTCTGGTTGTTAAGGTGCATTTCACGGTCGGCCACCTCTCGACGCAGCCTGTCCACATCCTGGCTGAGCTGCAGCCGGTCTTCTCTTTCGTCCGATGCCTCATCCAGCTGCTTGGACAGATAGAAGTTCTGGCGATTCAGCTCGGCGTTCTCCTGAGTCAGTGTGGTCAGCTGCTCCTCCAGATCTGTGATCACCTGTAGGAAGTCAACAGGACACTCAGACTGGCAATTTAAAGAGAGGACAATATAAAGAGTGGATCCTCTGCACCCAAAATATATAAATCAAGTAACAAACAACAAACTATAATTGGGTTTTTCTGCCTTTTAAGACATGCTTTTCTTCATGTTTGTTTATATAGACTGTCAGTAATAACATAATAGAATTTTAAACATATGTCACTGTAATGTTTTTTACATTTATAAAAAGGATAACTGTAATGTATATTATACATTCAACTTACAAAAAGGTGCCTGAAAGTATGATTAATTACTCTGACAAACTGAAGGTACTCAGGCTTCTAAACCTTAGACAGGCTGACATATAGACTATGTGAAAGGGTCTGGAAAATGCATCTCTACTGTATTGTAATGTACACTCAGGATACACACTAACTACATTCATTTTACCATTTAAAAGACCATCCTGGCATCGTGCATATAGGCATCCCATTGTGCATGTTATTGCTCATCCACACAAAACCATGACCTAACACCCCACACAGTCTAAACTCTACTGCTGCATTATTATGTCGCAGATATCTAGTTTAGTGATATAATGCAGTAATCATTTTGGCATGATATCGAGGCTCCTCGTTTAGCCCAGGCAGCATTCAGAGCAAAGAGCGGGCTAATCATTTCATCAGCATCAGTCTGTTGGCTTAATTAGCCATGACTACTATGTACGCATTAGGGAAATGAGGGTTAGAGGCTGGTGAGGCTGCCTGTTAAGAGCTCCTTATTCGCAGCTCTCATGGGAACATGTGTACCACGCAGAACTTCCGGTTGGTGGTTGGGGGAGGGGCAAAGCTTTTAAGTACATAAATTAGCTGTCTGTTCAGTACTGACTCAGTGCTTCTGCTCCCCCGAGGCATGGGACTGACAGCAGCAACTAAATACTGAAGGCGGGGCGAGGAAGTCAACGCTGGAATAGATGCAGTGGTGATCTGGCAAGCCTCTATATTTACTCAACTTGTCTCTCATCCCGATCTATAGAGCAACTTGCAGACCTAAAGAAAATCACAGCCGGAGCTTTGCATCCTCAACCCTGCTGAACACAAATTCCTCAATACTATTTCTGAAAGCTGCACAGCAAATATAAAAGCTCTTTAAAAGTTAAAGAGGCAGTAAATCAGTCTCACAATTTGCATGACTAAAACTAATGTAACATTCACTGTACAGTGATGGTACAAATAAAGAGGAACATCTGCTCTTTCTATGAAAAACTATGCAGCAGAGATGCTGAATCCAACTAAAGTTGGTTTACTCACAATTTTTAAATGCAACCACTTTTTAGTGAAATCATTGCTATCTAGATATGGGATATGGAAAAAACTGCAATATATGTAGATACATAGTACATTTGCTGGTAATTCAACTGAGATAAGATTAAAAAAATGAAATAACCAGATGGAATCCAGTCTAAAAGGAGTCCTCAATGATTTAGACATTGCCCACAGTCAGATAATAAACGGACAGCTACCTCAGTAGAAACAGTTCAACTAAATCTCTGATGGTTGATAAATGTCTATAGTCCCACAGAATACATTGTCATATTGCTAAACACTAATGTTAGCTATGTGAAAAGAGGATCTTAGCAGGAACAATGTGCTCTAAGACCTAAAACGTAAGAGCTAAAAACATACTCAAGTATTTCTACAGTCATACCAGTATTGTGGCTAAAAATAAAAAACAATGTGGTCAGCAAATTCATTGCAGTCTGTTGATTATGGGATGTCTTGTGTGCAAAGATGACCTTTTTGCCTGAGAATAGAACAAGAGGAAAGTTGCGTCCAAACTGGAAAGAGTTCATCCTTTGAGGGGCAGAAATGTGCTCAGTACATTTCAAGGGAATTGGCACTTTAGATTTTGATATGTCTGCCTGTACAAATAGAAATAAAGTCCTGATGTAAGTGCTAGGTTAGATGGAGCACTAAAACTGATGCTAGACAAAATGTCAAGGGATGGCAAAAAGCATTAAGAATCCACCCATAGGGAACTGTCCTAAATTGAATGACAATTTGGCTCGTAGTTGTCAAGATATCTTGCTTCAGTCCAAAGTGTTCAACAGATATACCAACATCGCAACGTCTTAGCAGGGCAAAATATAAAGTGGCATTTCAAGCTCTGCTTGTTGCAGAATTTGGCGGTGGATTCCTGAACACTGGCCAGCTGAATCTATGGACAGGGCTTTCTGAACAGTTTGTGAGTGGGAGGATCTCTAAAGTAGGGCAATGGGATAATGGAAGACCATGATGGGGATGGTGATTATTCTAAGTATATGAATTTGAAGGCACTTAAATACCTTAAATATGACACTATCATGTTCTTAAGGTTAGTGGGACACCAGGGCTCCACAGTAACACATTTTTGGCTCATTACAAACTGACATGGAATGTGCACGGCCCAGGACCAGAGGGCTTTGCAGCGGGTGATAAATCCTGTGTTGAGCCGAAGTTTCCTGAACATCATTAGCAGGTTGGCTTCACATGATGCCTCATTATCAGAAGCTCTGCTGACAATAAGATGTGTGATTTTGTGAAAGAGAGAATAGATGACATGGAAAAGATACAAATAATGAAAAATTAAAAACTCTTCTGGCTATTTTAGCTATGTGTTAGCTAACTAAACCGCAGTGTGACGGCATGAAGCATGACAAACAAACATCCACAGAATTGGAAGCAGCCATTATCTTCCTGTTACTGTTCCAGCAGCAGGGCTAGTTTTGGGAACACTAGCTCATTTAGTTATTAATGTGCACATTGTGATTGTGGAAACAAGCAATTCATTTGAGAATTAATCTACCACCTATGTAAAAATTGGTGCCTATTTGGAACAACAATTGTCACTTTGACCATAGCTACAATGTTTTGGGACGGCTAAAACATTAGTGTGGAACCTTGATCGTACTTTTCAGCAACTGAAAAATTATGTATATTGAAGCAGTTAGTATCCAGAAACAGAATTAAAAAATGAAGAGGAGTGTGATGAAATGGAGAGGGTGTTTGTGATTAATGGGAGTAGAAGAGAAATATTTATTTTAAACGTGGCCCAATTTACCCAAGAATGACAGACACACATATGGACTGAAACATTCTGGCCACTTTGTGTTGTTAGTTATGTGTGATGATGTGTGATGATTCAGCTGATGCTCGATGCCAGAAGAGCTGTCTATTCCTGGAAAGATTGAAAAAGCCACAAAAAAAAGACAGCTTACCGCGCAGCTGTCTCTCAAAGCATCAAACTTGCGTTGTATCTCATCTCTGTGTGCCTAGCAGGTATGACAAGAGAGACACATTTCACTGCCCGAATTATAAAACATCAAAGGAGGCCTCATGTCCAGTACTCCTCTACTTTCTCTCTCTTTCTCTCTCTCTTACTCTGAGCACAGTGATCTCCTCCTCAGCCTCTGCAGTGGTGTCCTCCAGCTCACTCTTGGCCTGCTGCAGTTGGCTCTCCAGAGCGTGGCGCGCCGCCTGCAGGTTGGTGATCTGGGATTCGCGCTCCTGCAGCGACAGGGTCAGTTCTGTCACCTGACGCTTGATCTCCAGCTTCTGTTCCTCATGTTCCAGCCCAATCTGCAAAGCGAAGTGACAGAAAGAGGCAGTCAGGGTGAGGGAGGAGGTGACACTTCACCTCGTCTGACTCTGTTACATCTAAATGTAAAATAGTCACAGTGTTTTTTTCTGTCCAGTCCTACAAAATGACCATAACACATCTGCAATAAGTCAATAAGGTTCACTTAATACCAGTGACTGAAACATTCTCCAGGTGTTGAGATTTTAAGCCCACAAAACGTACTTTCTGAAGTACTTTAGAATGTTTCAAAACAAAACTCCTCTATGAGATCACTGCACTGCATCCTATATATAATCATTTAATGATTGTTTTATATGCGGCACCTGCTTCCACATGAGGTCACAATGCACTATAATTATTTCCTCATTATATATTCAGGAAAGCAATTACACGCAGGTGTGTTTTCACTATTTGAAGCCAGATCAGTAAAGATGGAAGAGGTCTAGTGATCAGCTTTATCTATTTAAGTGTCTATAAATCTATAATCTATAAGCGTTATCATCTATGCTTAGACATACACAGATTCTTTGTGTAAATACTCCATGTTGGTTGATAAAAATGGCTCACTGCTGAAACAGAATTAGACACAGAAGTGAGAGAGTGGGATGGGACTGACAGAGCAGTAAAAAAATGAACTGATAGCAGGGCAGAGGCGTAGATGTAGACAGGGCAGGCAGTGCACTTGCACTGGGGCCCGCAGAATGGGGGGACCCATAGAGAGAGCACGCTCCAACAATGAGTTGGCAGACGGGTCTTTGTGAGTCTGAATTATACCTGTGTTCAAAGACACATTAAATAAAAAATTATGCCATTTGCTATATATGCCATAGAAAAGGCTACCCCTGTCATGGTTTTAATTATTTATTTTGGTAAAATAGTAACAGTGTGTAACAAATCACATGCTAATTCTACATAAACTATAAAAGCTATAAATAAATTATTAATTTGAATGAATAATTACTTACATACAGATATACTATACAGATATGCAATGATGATTGCTGGGTAATATGTATGTTCATATTATCCGATGAAGTCTACTTGATCCTGTCAAGACTGATAAGTGTGTGTGTGTGTGTGTGTGTGTGCGCGCTTTATTACTAGTAACTAGAGTGCACTATGGTTTGTCATAACCACCTCACTCCACTGATAGAAAATGGAAAAAAAGTTTCACCTTTGTGCCACATTCTTGTTGGAAATCCTATGTCCAACAATCCATCAACATGTGAATCTTGTTTCACAACCCAGCTTTCTGCTGCGTCCCCCTGTAATATCTCCTCACCTCTCGGAGCCTAGTTTCCAGCTCCAGCACTCGGCTCTTATTGCCTTGTTCCTGCTGACTCATTTTCTCTAGGTGCTCCTCCAATTTGGCATTCTGGGCCTCCAGCTTTCCAGCCTGAGACTCCAAGTAGAACTTCTGCTGGCGAAGCTCTGAAATCATCTCCTCCTGGGCTTTCCTGCCAAGACCACACATACAGTGCAACAAGTTTAATAGGAGGCAATGCAACCTGCTACTGTGCATTTATGTGTACATACAACCCCAAGACAAAAACAAGGTATCTTCCAGGTGTTATTTTGCACAAGCCACATCCTCTTAAAAGTTTTTCTAAAGCTTTTAAATGTTGTCAAACAGACTAACAATGTTTTGAGTACTTACATGTTTTTCTGCGTGTAGATACTGCTGTTGGCAGCAAGTTTGTTGGCTTCAGACAGCTCAGCAATTCTCTGCTCCAGGCTGTTCATCTTTGAATCCATGGCATTTATGGTCTGAAAATAAATTACAGACAGCACAGCTTGTTTTTGAACTAAACATTAGATTTTCACCTCACTGGCTTTAATTTGGGATCAGATTATAACTCTTTTTTGTGCTCTACAATAACAAACAAGAAATCTATGTCAGTGTGATAAATGTTAAAATACTGAAATAGCGCCAAGCTGGTCAGTTCTTACCGCCTTCTGTTCACTGATGATGCTGCACTTCTCCTGCACCTCCTCCTCATATTTGCTCTGACTGGACTCCAGCATCTCCTTATCAGCCATGTCTGCCTTCATCTGGGCCTCCAACACCTGCTCAATGCCAGGCAGCCCACAGAACCATAACCAGGATATCACTTAACAGGACAGAGAATGTGAAGATGACATACTGTAGATCTCCCAAGCACCGTCAGTACACCGACAACTCAACCAGTTAAAGTGTGGCCACCCAACATAGCAAAGGGCACTTCCTGTAAGTGCAGCATTTTAGGATATAACTGCCTTGTTGTTTTACGTAGTCTGCATGTGTCACATGAGTGTTTATGTGTTGAAATTCTACCTTTATCTTGTCCTCATAGAGCTTCTCCTTCTGCTTCAGGTGAGTCTCCAACCGCGTGGCTGTGGCTTGGGTCTCTCGCAGATTCTCCTCCAGCGCCTACACAAACATACAAACATACAAACATGTTGTGTTAGTGGTAGCTCCTGCTGGTAATGTGCCTGTGCTTTCATGGAACTCAAGGGGATTTTAATTGTGATGGATTGCCAGTGAGAAATTCAGTATGTTTGACAAGGCAGTGCATTACTTTGTTTAATGTATAAAATCAGCGACATGGTTTTATAAAAGTATCCAAGTAAGCATGAGACACAATGTTATCTATATCAGGTGGAACTAATACACAATACTCAAGCCCTTTAACTGGCTGTACAGGGGCATTGGAATGAGACAATATTACTATAGAAATAACATTCAGATTATCCATAAAGATAGTAACTGATAAGAGTGAATGGTTTTCCAGAAATAGTATGTAAAATAGCACTTCCTCAGCAATGATGACAAAGAGCTGTGTTTATCTCACACCTCCTCTGATTATTTTAGCTCCACACAAGTGGTGAAAGGTGGGTACCAGAATCTTATCTGCCATCTGCTGAATCTGCTGGGCTTTGCTCTGGACCTCGTCCTTCAGCTTAGTCTCGCGGCGTTCTACAATTTCCAGCCTTTTCACCTGGTTCTCCAGAGTCTTCCTGCCATCCTGTACACAACGGACACAAGTAATGCACAAACACACACAAGCATTAAAGGTGGGATAGGCAGAATTTTTTAGAAATCATTGGCCAAAAACTCCATAATAACCTTTCAGCATATTGTAATTCAAGTGGTCTGAGAGAAGACAAGTCACAGCGAGGCTCACGCTTTGGAGAGCGAGCCCTACGATGCTTCGCAGGGCAAGTGATTACTTCTGCTGCCGTTTGAAGTGGTGGGTTTTTGTGGGAGGGGCTTAAGTGATAATACAGCAGAGAGAAAGGTGGAAGGTATTGCATAGGTTGCACAGGTTTTGGCTACCCCAGCGTTAACTGACTTACAAAATGTTTCTTTTAGGTTTAAAAATGCATCCTCAGTTCAAAAAATCCATAGTCCTAAAATACTGCTATTTGTAATGTGGACAACGTAGCACATTCTGTAGACCTAAGTTTCCACTTCAAGGAAGAATTGATGATATAGTGTAGCAGCTGCATCCATTTGGCCTGTTAGTGATGCACCATTGCAATGTTTATATCTTATTATTCCAAGTTCCTCATAGTGGTTTCAAAGAGCCAATTTGCATTTGTTTGTGATGGTGTGAGAGGTCTTCGGAGCTGCGTACATTTGACCACACATGTGTTTTCTTTCTTCTGACTCTCCTTTCCAAATGAACCTCTGCTAATTACCAAGTGATCATGTCAAGTGTCTGATGTAAAGTCCTGTTTTAGAAGAACTCATAACAACTCCTCTCAAAAATAAAGTATACTGTATGTAACTATAGACACTGCATGAATGAATACATAATGTATACAAATGCATATTAATCTAAAGCAGAATTATATTAAACCATGCAGTTCTGACTTATAGAAACAAAGGGTTCATAGAAATAATTAAAAATATCTACAGGATGCATGAAGCAGATCCAATAGCAAAACAAAACATTGGAGTAAATGTGGTAAATGACTCAAGTGCAGTAAAATAAAAAATGCCTCATTATTAAAAAGCATTTACACAGCTATAGATTTTTTCCTTTTGTTCTTTTTGTATCCATGTATGAATGTTAAGGTATTTACAATTTACCCAGTGAATTTGGCCTGCAAGAAAACTGTGTGTGCAGACTGATTAGCTAGATAACACCAGTAACAATAACTGCCTTTCTGTTCAAGACCACAAATTGTCTCTACACAATAAATACAACTTTTATATTTATTTGTATTCTGAATGACTACAGTAGGACCTTTGTATAACTTAATGCTCTAAAGGCTTCATACTCTGTCTTGTGTGATTTGAATGAAACTATGCTTCTTTGAAAAGAAGCACATCGATATACATTTTTTCATCAACTTACTGTAACGACACTCTCGTTTTACCCTGTGTGTCGCGAGGTAGCGTCACAAACCAGGAAGTACAAAAATCACATGAAGACAAGTGTGTTTCTCTTCAAACTGTGATCAACTGTGTCAAACATCCAGGCTATCTGACAAACTATCATGTCTTCACAGTGTGAAGTGTTCCTCAGAAGGAGCGAAAACAACATGTTTACAAGAGAACATATGGGATCTTTGTGCTTAACAGATACCAAAGGCAGATTTATTCATGCAACACTTTAAACAAAAAGGTTTATAAAACAACCAATGATAAGAAGCAGGCATGAGGCCAGAACACATACATGCAGGCTGTGTGCTTGTGTACTATGTGTGTGATATCAGAGGTGCGTATGTACCTCAGTCTCACGGAGGCGTCTCCGCAGGCTGTCACTGGAGTCCTCCTTGTTCTGTAGCCTCTCCAGATCTCGCTCCATGCGCTCTTTGGCCAGTTTCATACTCTGAAGGAGGTCTGTAGCCTCAGCACTGGCCTTTAATGACTAGCAATTAAAATAAAAAATATCTATCAAAAATTACGTTCAAAATGTTATTTATACAAACTTAAATGTATTTTAAAGTCTATATTAACTATTTCTAATTTACCAAATCTCGTTTCCAATCTCTGATACAACAAGCCACTGTAGAATGATTAATAACTATATCAATTCAATCAAATCAATCAAAGAATGGAGTCAAAATAAAAATTCTATGAACATGTACCAGTATAATAATTGTGTATAATCAAATACATGAAATGTCATTATGTAACATGCAGCTGCATCACCTGCTTAGTACTCCAAGCAACACTGGGGACACTAAGTTACAATACACTGGTTGTTGCTGTAAAGCTTATGTGTATAAGGAATAACTGTCACACTTTTGCTACTAGTAAACAAACTACTGTATATTGCTAATATGAAATCCTTACACTGTGTGTAAACAGTGTAGAACTGCCCTACTGGTTATTTCATGAACTAGTTTGCACTGAGTCAGTCAGCTCAGTCAGCCTTGAATATCAGCACCACGGCCTCGTGTGCTCTCGGCAGGATGGATGGTACTTTAAAATATTCATTTCTAGGAAAAGAAAATTAGGATGAAATTATCTTAACTAATGAGGCAAAACTGTTTGATTGCTGATAATTAATCAGCAACTCTAGTTTGAAAAGACAGCTTAATTGTTCTCGAGCCATAAACCAAATCTGACTGTACACCAGAGTTTTGGAGAGAGACAGAGAGAGAGAAAGCAGGAGGTCAGGGAGGGCAAAGAAGGAGTTTATACAATCATCTGAAAGTGTAAAATGCTGTTACATCTCTTGCATTTGAGAGTGCAAGCTCATATAAATTATTCATTAAACTTTGCAGCAAAGATTTTCTACCTTGCTAAGTTTCTCTTGAAGATCCTGGATCTTTGTCTGCTGCTCAACATTGGTCTAAAAAGGACAAAAAACACATTTATGATATGTACACATTTATATTTAAACATATAATCCTTTGTTAAAGTCACTTGAATTTATCAGTGTCCTTCTCTAGACATATTTTTACAGTCCTCACCAATCACAAAATCTTAATTAAAGAACTACCTTCTCCAACTTGGTTATTTGGTCATCTGCATCTGCTTTGCCTTGCTCTTTGGCCTGTGAAGAGATAGGAAACTGCATAATGACTACAAGTGAGTTAAATGTGATTGTGTCATATTTTTACATTGAGCTACACTGTGATTCAGAGCCCCACTTTCATAAAGAATATGTACAGTATGTAACTCCCAGGATCATTAACAGCTTTAGTTACAGTGTAGACCTTCTGCATCCTATGCTGGTAGTCGGCGGTCTTCCTCTTCAGCTCCTCGCTAGTCTGTCGAGACTCTTTCAGCTCAGCCTCATACAGGTCGCTACGGCGACGAGCAGCAGACAGATCCTCCTCCAGTTGTCTGATGGAGACGCGCATCTCCTCCAGCTGGGCATGATATTCCTGCACAAAGACCACAGAAACCCCTGGATAAGAGAGAAAAAAAAAGCGGAGAGGAAGAAAAAGAGGAGAGGAGAGGAGGAAACAGAGGAGGGGTGAAGAAAAGAGAAGAGAAGAAAGGAGAGGAGAGGAGCAGTAGTCCTACACACAAAAGGAGCAATAACAAAGCAATAACTGGAATGAGAGACTTTTTTTTTAAATAAATTCTGGCAACTTGTAAGTACTTTATCCAGTTAACGTGACTATATTGTATTTAGCAGCCATTAAGGGTGCTCTTTTACCAGTGCAGCAAATTTGGGGAAAAATGGCACAGTGATTACTCTATGTGTTAGGTGGAAAAGAGCTCTACATCAGCCCCACTGTTGTCTGACCTGAACCTGTTTGAAGAAAATGTTCTCGCTAGAAGGAAGCCACTGCATAATTTATAAGAACAAACGCATTCATAAGAGATGTATTTTAGATATGCTGCTGGCACACTCAAAGTGAATAGGATGAAAAACGGGTCAACATAGTGGAGGCAATTAAAAGGCTGGTATAAAAGCCATTACATGTCAAATGTTTTGGTAGTCACAGGAGTGCACAGACACTTCAAATATGGTTGCAAGTATAACCACATTCATGGTATATAAAATCTATGAACAGAGACAGGAGTGTGGAGAGAAAATGTTGATCAGCCAGAGTCACTTAATGCACGTCTGTTTAATAGTAATTAGTCACAGCCTAACAGATCTAATTTCAACCTCCTCATCAGCTTACAGAGCACATCGGCCTGTCTGTCAGGCTAATAAAAAGTAGCATCCATCTGCATCCAGGGAGACTGACACTCTACCGAGACAGATTGGGACAAGTGAAGTGGACAACATCAGACATCGTGAAAACAAAGCTAGACAATAGTTTAGCTAAGTGAAATATGTAACCGTGGCTTTCAGAGTAGACTGTCTCCCAAAACAGTTAGCAAATGTCGGCCTTCCACATGTATGAGACCTGTGTGGCTCAGGTAAGAAAAAGCACCAGTGAGGCGGCTGTGCACAATATAAAAGTACCTGCGTGACTACCCCTCACTGATCATTTTGGCTGACAGCTCCCATCAATGAGAATTAACTAGATCTCCAGGGAACTACCTTTTATCTGGTCGTGACTTCCCAAGTCAATAGAAGCTATAAAAGATATTCACATTTTGGTAATTCTTCGGCAAAACAGTGACTCAGTATGAGGAAATTAAAGACAAGGGAATTCAGCTTTCAATATGACGTTAAATAACTAAGGGCTTGTGGAGCGCTGAATCACAGTACTCTTTTCTTACAGAGAAGCAGTTGTGCAATACATTATCTTTCTTTGGTTCATGAAGGTTAACTGTTGCATGAAGAAGAAATTGGAAAGCAAACATAGTTGAGTCACTTGAGTTGGAATTAAGCCATTGTGGATAATTTACTCATAATGAAAACACCGTAAGACATTCAAACCTCATACGATTTAGGGCACAGTGGGCAGTCACTCTCAACACTAACAATTCATAATTCATAATTCTTTACAGATTTAATAACTCGTAGAGACTGAGAAACACATTCAAATGTGCAAGTATCTGTCTGTTCACTATCCTGGGGCTGCTCACAATTTTTATCCACAGTATTATCAGCCCTAAAAAGAAGGAAACCCTAACTCTCAGTTTAACTCTCAGTCAGGGTGATATTTCTGTAAATCAGGTAACGACATTTCTGTTTATTTCATTTTGTTGTTAGGCTGGATGAAGGATAGCTGAGATGGAGTTCGATACAAACATTTTCATCTTTTTGTTCAAGACTATTCAATTCAAGGTTAAAACTGGTAAACTGGCACACTCTGCTGTTACGGTTATATCATGGGGGGGGGGGGGGGGGGGGGGGGGGGGGGGGG
>JAVQJL010102556.1:0-11936 GCA_036024295.1 Nannoperca obscura
TGTTTGTGTAAATGCATGCGCATTACCACGCCGATCTACTGCGCATGTGTCGAACGCGTTTGCCGAGCGGGCTCTAAAAACAAGTATAATTTGAAATGCTCCGTGTACGCGAGGTCCGCACGAACGCGTCCGTTCTGGAGTATAATCCAGGGCTGAGTTTAGCATGAGCATGGTAGGAGATGCAGCAACAACAAAGAAAAACATTTTTTATCTCTATGTGTTCTCACTAAATAGGATCTCCGTATGATGAGCCATATGAACATTAGATTTAGTCTGCACACACACAGAAAACATCTAGTTATTAAAGAACAAAATAATCACGATTTAAGATGTTTATGATGATTTTATTCTCTTATTTTTTTATGTAATACAACAAAAGTACAGGGCATTAGGTATTATATAAAATGTTTTATCATTCATTGTCTTTCACTTATTAGCTTTTCCTTCAAAATTTCAGACTACACCAAACAAGTCTATTTCTTGTTTCCAACATTGGACTTGGAACAATGACACTGTCAACTTGTTGACAATGTCTGAGCTTGTTTTAGCTGCCTCGTCACTTCAATGTGCTCACATTCCCCTATTTGCTGGGTCACACCGCCACATTAAATCTCCAAAACCTCATTCCCAGAATACGTGGTGAAGGCTCTTGTTATTGTCCTTTCCTGCCTCAAAGAAGCTCATAGACTCTATTACTGTATCGCAGTTTGTGCTCACATAAGCAAATGTATATTCAATGTTGTGGTTGTTTGAATGTGAAACAGACTAAAGGGGAGTGGGTGTTTATTTGCCAACAGCTGGCTCAGCAAGTAAGTCTCAGTCGGAGGTTCAACCCAAAACACCTGTGAACTTTACTTCTACACCGTGACCTTAAGCGACTGGACATGCTATTCAGACAACACTTGAGATAGCTGCTCATTAGCACGCATGCACCAGTGAGGCTCAAAATGTCAAAAATATAGTAACAGTGGCTCTATTAAAACGTGAATCATTTTCATTAGCAGCAGCAGCTCGCACTGGGCTCGTTTGTTTTTGTCTTCACTTATTTTTATTTTAACAACCTCACATGTCTCGTCAGCAATCACTCCTCCTTCCCCACACATGCTGGCCCAGTAACCCAGCTATCAGCCATCCCCATGTGACCCGCTCCTTACAGTTGGCTGTTCCCTGTGCTTCAGTACATAAACAATACACACTTGCATGAACTGAGAGGCTGCGGCACGTGAGGAGACTGATGGTGCTTGCCCATACTTAATAGTGTAAGGAAAGACAATAATAATAATCATAATTGGCATAATTGTACTTTATATATAAATATGTAATTTGACAAATTGAAGCTCCCTTTGCTAAGCTTGCCAGAATAGGGTGAATTGATCGGCTGCGAATGAGGAGAGATGGAGTAATTGATAGTGATGAGGAAGTTGCTTGATAGGAAGGCTTTGCTAAAGTGAGAAAATGATGAAGGGAGAGAGGGTGGAATGATACAGTGATCTTGTTTTTCTCTTTCTCCCTTTCTTTGGCTTTATCTCCTTCTGAACAAAGGCATAAGAGGAAACACCCAGGGTGCAGGCTGAGGCTGGAACCAGCTAGATCAGACCGGTAGCTGTTAGAGAGAAGGGGGGGGGGGGTGAAGGAGGAGGAGGAGGAGGAGGGAGATATGAGACGAAGGGTGGAGCAGTGGATGGAGAGGGAGTTGGGTGTTGAGGAAAAGGATGGGACAAGGGGGCTGGAGGGGGGTAGAGGTGGAGGTTAAGTGTTTTGAACAGGAGTCAAGATGGATAGCCTGGCAGGCAGACAGCTATAAGGCTCCATTCCCTCATTGATGTAATGCATCAGGCAGATGCTATTTTTAGCCACACTGGTACACTTAGCTACCTTAGCGTCAGCACGCTGGGCTATTGATCAGCAGCAGAACTCACTGGGAGGAAGAAAGCTGCAACCAGCAGAGGCATAATGTAGCTGCTCCAAAATATTATGTTTCCTGCGTGCAGTTTGTTTTTGCAGCATGTCTCTGTTTCCCTTTATTAGGCCTTATAAGATGATGTATTTTGGTTTTTACTGTGTGGTTTTTTGATTAATTTTTTGCAAAAGCTTCTTACATGCATCAGTTCTCTTGAGGTTTCATCTTGATGATGCCATTTGGCGTGATGCCACTTTGCAGTCGCTTCTTTGTCTGCTGTACAGTACAGCACAGTTACCACTGCTGAGCTAAGGCTGGTAAACAAGCATTTTGTTTCTTTCAGACCTGCTTATCAAATCAACTGAGGTTAAATCTTGTATGAAGATAAGTAGAATCATTCTGTAGATCTAGAACAAAAACAACAACAACAACAACAACAACTGACAGTCTCCTGGGTGCTTCAGGGCCACAAAACAAGGGAGAGATGTTCTGAATGGACATTTAGCATTGGAAATGGACCAATAGTTCAGGCTTACGGTCTTGGGCCACATGACATGGCCACATAAACAACATAGAAGAAGATGGATTGTTTTTAATGTATTCTCAAAGGCCTATTCATGGCCCATGGGCCTTACTATATATATATATATATATATAAATATATATATATATATATATATATATATATATATATATATTACTTTCTTCCTCTTATATGACATCTGACACTATCCTGGGTGTTGTGGACAAAATCACATGCGAGTAAAATAATATCTTGAAATGTAATATTTGTACAACTGTGTAATATATTAATAGTGTTTAGCCATAATGTGTGGGGGCTTTGGTGGTTCCTGTTTTACCAGACACAAGAGCACAAAAGCATGCGCATTACACACAATACACTGACATGACTTGTGTTTAGAGTCCTGCACTACCTCCCAGTCTTTGATTTTAATAAGGCTGTAGCCTGAGGGTCTAGACAGGTCGACTCCTGACTTACACAAAAGAGAAGGAGGCCCGTGGACAGAGGACAGAGCAGTAGATAGGGCTCTGATAACCTCCACATCCGCACCTGTTACCTTCCCACCCTACTAAACGATCCATCTGTCAGGTCATCATTGACACAGTGCTGTCACATACCTGTGTTAGGCTGTGATAGGCTTGAATCATAGCAGTCTCTTTACTATGAGGAACTACACCATTAAAGAACAAACTGACATAGTTTGGGTTTGATTTGTCCAAGGATGTCCCATCATCCTAACAGGTGACTGTATTATCAGAAGCAGTTATCTAATTGTTCTTTCACAGTTAATTAGTTCATGGAGTTTACATGTGAGCACTGATAATGTGTACAACCATTGACAGCAGCCCGAAGGATCACTCTGCTCTGTCATAAAACCTGATTGATTCCCCTTTGCTCACATCCCACCCCCTCCTCCTCTTCTGTTTGACTCTCAGTTGGTGCTGTGTGTTTCGTGACATTTAGCAGTCAGTTTGTTTGTCCTAGGTATAATTAGCTCTATGGAGGGTGGATTACGCCCATATCTCTGTCACACCCTATTTCTCACTATAGTTTCGGAGATGTCTTCACTGGTGTAGTTTCATTAACGGGTTCCAGTTTATGCCAGGCTCGGATTACAGATTTAAAGATTATTTCTTCCTCTAAAATCTGATCTATGCCCTTATTTGGTGCTGATGTTGACTCCTCCCAAGCAACAGCCAGGCTGCTTCTATTGCAGTGATAATGTTAGACGATTCTTTAAAAGTTTTTGTGGAGTTTCTGACCCCTACCTTACATCAATTATTAAAACTTAGTCTCATAGCCTTGTAGCGCTAGATTAACATGAGCATTTAAATGACAACGCTTTGCTGCCTTGGTACACACCATGTAAAGTAATAAAGGCTCCAGGGGAGGATCAGTTTCCTGTGTTTTTTTGGAGGCTTGATCTAGCCTCCCGTGTAAATTGCCTCCCATGACAGATAAAGCTACCCTTCACTACACCCTGCCGCAGCTAATGGCAACAGCAGTCTAACATGTCTTTTTAACGAAAACGTGATGGCTCGGTTTGATTTGAATTTACACTACATGTATGTGTGATTTACATAATCATGTAAAAATCTGTTTGGAACACACCTTCTTACCTGTTGACTCACCCAAATTGTTTCACCATACCTGTTGACCTGGTTTCTATTATTGACCTGAGCCAGGTAGTTCCCAGCTCACTTTCCCAGAGGCGACAAACACACACAGACACATGCACATCTGGGGGTCGGCCACCTTTTAGAGAGTCTATTCACACCACTGCACGTACGCACGCACACACACACACACACACACACACACACATACCAGATACACACACTCTTTTAAGTCCTTTGTCCTCCTTTCCCTACAAGGCAATTTCTTTCTACCTCTTATGTCATTGTTTCAACACAGGCCAGTAGTTTCAGTGGTTCATTGGTTATTAAGGCTATCAGGGTTTGTCACAAAAGGCTATAGCTAATTTGTGTGGGTGTGTTGCTCAAAGCTGTGCCATGTTAAGACTTACACTAGTGTTTCAGTATTGGCAGTATTGTTGCATGTGTTTAAATCAGCCCAAATAACTGTTAACAGGAATGAGCCGAGCCAAAGTGACTGGCAGTGATTGTTACTGGCCCCTGACACACCCACTGATAATTCATCCCACTCCAATTCCATGTGTGTCCTTGGTGCACACAGCCAAAAAAAAGTGTGCTGCCACCCCCTTTGTGCATGCCCCACTCTTGACTGTGCCCTACGCTTGATTTCACAAAATTATAGCCTTTTGTGTTAAACAAACATGCGTGTCTGTACTGCATGTTCGCTTATGATTATGTGTCTAGCGTCCTGCAGTTTATTTAACATTTCTCGCTTGATAGTTCCCCCCATTGTTTTGCTTTTCAGAGGCTAGATGGTGTGTCATACTGTGCCTTTGGCCAAATGAGGCTAGCTGGCTGCCAAAAACACACAACCCCGCCGCATAATCTTTGTTCCCATAAGCTACCTGAACAGCTTCTCCACTCAGGCACAATTCCAGGCGGTTCAGGCACGAGTTTCCTTCCTGTGCCATCCCTCCCACTCACACCCTGCAGGGCTTGGTGCGAGGGAAACTGACTCATGATTCTTATATTTTTTTAAAGGCCCTGGCTTTTCCCCTTACTCAACAGGAGGGTGCAGGCAAGGTTAGTAAGAGTTGGGAAATCCAGGAATGGTTATTTGGGGTTTTCCTAAAGGGGAAAAACAGAAATAGACAGAAAATACACTTCAAGAGAATGCCTGTAGAGAAAAGATATTTGAGGAGTGTGACATCACCCCACTCAAACAGGCAGGATCTGCTGTGTCATCCGAAGGGCATGTAACTTAATATCATTCTTTATCAGGAGTAACCTCAACGCAATACAAGTCATATCCCTGTGCGGGTATACAAGTGTGGAAAGCAGGTCATATCACAGCTCCCCACACCTGTTTACCTGGTTACTATAGAGACTTTCTTGCTAGCAAATTAGCCAAAACCATAGGGTGGTACCAACAATATACAGCTTGTTTTAGAGATATAAAGAGCTTATCTGGTCTGTCTTCAAAACTTTAGCTTGGCTTTGTTAAGTCAAATCAAATGACTGTTGAGGTATAATTACTGTGTGTAATGTGTAGGGTAAAGAGACTGCTGCTTAAGAATCATAACAAAATACAGTCAGTGTTAAGCAGAAACCTTCCATTTTACCTGAAGCTGTGTCTGCTACTGTATGTCCCTGACTGCTGAGTGTCATAATTTAATGCAAGTAACATTTGACATCAAGTTATTGTTCTGCCCATATCCTTCAGCTCCTACTCTCTTCCATTCACCCTCTTTCTGGTCCCTGGCACTGGCACCGGGCCGACAGCCTGCAGGTTATGTAACAATCGCCCGGCTGCATTGGCACAACACTTTGTCAGTGCCAGAGGTTAATGAAGCTCTCTGATGGACGGCAGAGCAGCAGGATTTTCTGCTGCCCTCATGGGTTTTCCACACAGTCCTGCCTCCAATGTTACAAATTAAATTTTGGCCCGATGTTCCCGCCTACAAAACTGTCTTTCGCTCTCTTTCCCTTTCTTTCTCTCTCTCTCTCTCTCGCACAGACACACTTACCACAAGCTGTTTTCTGCAGTGATTCTGCAATGCACTTTATTCCATTATTTGGAGAAGTGTTACACCAACACACTTGTGCAAATCTTTGTGCATGTGGGATTATACGAAAGCAACATATTTGTCAGTGTTTTTTATGTTGTTGATTTATTTTTGCTGCCGCCTACATAGCTTGCTGCATGGTGATATAACAGGTCTGCAGGATAGGATGCCTCTCTTTGGGAGGGGTGGGGAGCTATCTGAATCCCGCTGTCTGTAATGTATAAACTATGAAACAAGCCACAAATCGCCTCAGGGGTAATATGACCTGCTGACACTGCAAGGTGTACTGCACCTGTGTGTGTGTACGAGTGTGCCAGGTAGTCACTGTGCTTTCTGAAAAGAAAAAATGATGTACATACACTTAATTAGCATAAAAGCCTGCAGTTGCTGTTGCTTCCTAGGCTAAAGGATGAAAAGACTTGTTTACACACATTGGAAACTGCTTTTAAATGTGTCTTTTTCTCTCTTTCTCTACAGATCTGTTTCCTGGTGTCAGCTTTCCGTGGCCGAATGTTTTCAGAGGACAGCTGCGCTGCTCTGGCACTCTTCTCTCACTATTTCCATCTCAGTCAATTCTTTTGGATGCTCATACAGGTAACAGCAGGTTAACGAGCAACGCCAGACACTCTTTACTCTAAATAGCAACAAAAAAATGTATGCTCCCGATAGCATTATACCTACTGTACTTTCTTTATATATAAGCAGAGATATAAAGACATGAGGTGGAGGCTGTTTCGCCATGCCTTATCAGAGTGTAAAACTGTGTCTGTCCAGTCTGCAGGTCTCAACAATGATGTCTGTTCACTAGGCCTTCAGTCAGACAATGGGCCCAAGTGCTGAGCTGTAACTCAAGAGGGTCATTAAAGTCAGTCTGTTGGTTAAAGCTATACAGTACAGCAGATGAAATGTCCTAATATATTATTACACTGTGCACTTAAATATGATCTCATCATTGTTTTTACTTTGAATTCGTTCCTGTAGTTTCTGGCAGTTAATCTGGACATCACTTTTTTAACACATCAAATATGATTAATTCTTGATGAAGGACACTGTAAGTAAAATCTCTTTTCCCTCTCCTGCTGGTTTTCCTCATGACTTGGCATGAACAGGGTTCCCATTCTGTCTTTTGTTCCTTACGTGAATCATGTGTTTTTTACGTAATAACTAGGGAAACTTCATTCCTTCATCACGTGGGCTTAGGCAGGTTTTGATTAGGGGGTAAGATGAAGGTACCAGAAAGCTGCATGACATGATATTTGACCCTAGGCTAGTACCACTTAGTAACACCTCTCCCTAACAGCTCCTAACCCCCTCCTTCTTGACCATCTGCCCTCGATTTCTTTGGCTTTTCTTTTTTTTCTCTTTTTTCTTTGACAGAACTGCCAAGAACAAAGCCTGGCAGGCAAAGTCCCAACTTGCAGCTTAACATATGCACATGAACAGGATATTAAGGCTTGATTAATACTGTTGATTTATACTTCATTACTGCTTAAACACCAAAATACTACACTTATTTTATATGTTAATTTTTACACAATTGTAAAAAATACATCAGATGTACCATAAACAAAGCCACATTTCTTTTATGATTTTAGCTGCCAGTGTAAATCTCGTCTAAGCCAATTTTAATCCTTCAGAAGGACAAGATGACTTGTGACTTGTTAATAAAGCACAGGAATGTGGTGAACAGGTCGGAGTACTTCACTAGCCCCTCCAGAGAGAAACGCTGCCCCGGGGACTGACCCTTTACCTCAGCTGATCCTCGCTCTCCAAATCCTGCATTGCAGTGAAACAACTGCACTTACTCAATTAAAATAACTCCTTGTTCAATTATTTATTTGTTAAAATATATATCCTGGATCCACTGACCTTAACTAGTACAGCAACCTTTTTATATTTGATTATTTTGTTACATATTCATTTTAGAACTGACTACAAACTAACTTAAATTCACTGGGTGGTGGCTGACTGTGTTGAGAGTGTTGAGTAATGAAGGCTCAGGCCCAAATAATATTTCACACTTTAAGGTGGAAAATGTGATCCATTGTCGTCATGACTCAAAATCCCTTAAAACTGTTGATCTGTGTCCAACCGTGAATCAGATAACAGGAATGTGTAAAAGTCATTTGGGCTGGGTTAAAATGAGGTCCACCACATTATTTATGGTAAGCAGTGCCGGAATCTAGAAGAGACCTGTTCCTAAATGAACGTTCTCATCCCCAACCCCCCAGTTTTCTTCTCCTTGTCCCCCTCTTGCGTAACTCGCTGTTGCTTTGTTTCCATCACGCCTCAATTTTGCACACCGTGTGACGTTTGTAAGTGAACATAATCAGTGTTTACGTAGTGAATATAATCTCTCCTGGCACATAAGTTGTTACTGATGGAGTATTAAGAGATTAGCCCTTCAAATAAGATAATAGAAAGTGGCCACAATAGGGTTATACTGGGACTGTAGTGAAGAATGTATGTAGTCTTGTTGTTTTCGACCATGATTCTATGGTTCTATTTTTTTTCATATCAGAATGTTTACCAGGCGACCTGAGATATCTTACGGGATAAAGGCTCAGGCCGAAGGCTTTCATGTGGTTTACAAAGTGTTAGTATGTAGATGAGGAGAATTGGCAGTCAGATGATAATGATGTTTTGATGTAAAAAGTGGTCAGACTCTCATGGTAGTAATAAGCATGGTAGTAGTTCAGATTTCAGAGTTCAGATAGGTAACAACATGTGGCTTTGAGGATTGATTATTCACTCACTCATTCAATCACTCACTCACTCACTCACTCATTTTCTCACAGATATTCACTTTTTCTTAAATTGCCCTTGTTCTTTAACACCCCAGCCAACAAAAAGTCCCTTTTCATGTCTTTATTGTCAGCAGCAATAGTAGCTGACAATGAAAATATGGTGGCACTAGAACCCTTCTGTCCTCACCGATGTCTCAGTATCGACCCAAGTGATGTCTGACTGCTTATTTTTCCCCCCTATCAGGTAGCTGCTTTCAACTAAGTGTCTGATATGAGTGGGCGCCAGCAACTCGTCTCAGACCATGAACAAGACTTTAAATCAATAACTGCAGTGTGTGTGTGTGTTTGTGTGTGTGTATGTGAGGATGTGCTCATCCAATAGTTGATCAGAGGAATATGTGCTGACAAATTGCCAAAAAACAGGCAATAATTTAATCTCTATCCAGACCAGCTTTTTCTTGACTGCAGAGGTTTGCAGAGGCAACCTCAGCTCACTGAGACACGGCTTAATATTACAAAGTAATACTGTACAGCTATTTCAACCAGTAAAGACCTGCTGAAGCATTAGCACCGGCCTACAGTGTATTTCTTCCTTTTTTCACTGTGCTAGTTAGCCAGACACGTAGTCAGTCAAGGTGCCAATTTCACAGCTTTGTATACCTGTGAGGTTTTTGCTACCCATTCAACTAGCCATGTGGCCAGACATACAGGCGGTGAGTTTCCTAACAGTGTGCCTGCTTCAGTCACACAAGGTTCAGTTATCCCCAAATTACAAAAAAAGCACTTCAGTGGTGTCCAGCAATGTAAATAGTTTCAGCTGTGTTTGTCATGCTGTTGAGAGTTTGTCTCAGAGATTTCCCAAGTGCAATCTAAATAATCTACAGAACCCAATGTCAACTGTTTTCATGGCAGAATTTCCAAATTAGAATCTAGTTTTAATAAAAACTATTCACTACAAGATCTGTGGGTGATCCAGACTAACCAGGACATTATTCTTGGAAAGTAACATTGCTGTTGAATCTTTGGATTGTGATTTTTCAATGCTATTAAAAATGATATTCCCTCCCTTTGTATTAGGAGGGATCTCACTTACCTCAGAACCTGAACAAATAAAATCAAAAGATTTGCATGACTAGACACTTTTCTTTTTTAATTTGGTTGTACCAACCCTTTAATAAATTAGCACAACAATAAGACAAAAGCATAGCAAATCATCAAGCCAACTAGTGAGCAAATTGATCTGCATCCCTGTCATTTAGCCTGATAACACATTGCTTTAAGGCTGCAGCATCAACAGGCACAGTCTCAGTATAGGCAACAGCTCAGCACAAAGTTACACATAATCCCTTTACTGTAGCCCAACAGCTTCAGCCTGCTCACAGCCAAGGAAAGGTTTTTGAATCTGACCGACATTGCGCTATTGTCTCGGTGCAGTGCGGTCAAGCTGTTACACAACAGGAGTGTAGTTTTGTGTGCTGCATATGTGTGTTTGTGTGTGATTATTCTTGTGCTGTGTGTTTGTGCAAACCATGCTGGTTGTGTAAGTGGTTATACAATATGGTTATGGTTATAGGGGACAGAGAGGTTACCTGAGGCAGAGGTCAGCATCTTTTAACCTCCTGTCATTAGTTGCATCACAGTGCCCTTTGTGCAAATGTCCTGCATAAGGACAGTCACAAACATCATCAGCTGTTATTCATTAAAGCTGTTAAGCTGTTGCATAAATGTTTGTGACTCTGAGCAGAAGAAACATTAATTGCTGTGCTGATAATACCTAAATCTTAGTTTCCTTTTTTAAAGTTAAATCTTTACAGGCTGTGAAAAGTTGGGTCTTACAGTAATGAGGCTAGGTGGAGTAAAGGTCATCAGTTTATAACCACCACCCACACATTGGATTGGAAAATGGAGAGCTACTTTGAGCTTGACTTTAAAACTTAAAATTACTTGACTTTAAAACTTTGCTCTTTACAGGTGCAGCGGTTTAAAACTGTCTGAAAGATATGTGTGTCTTCATACAGGGATAAGACATTGAGTCTGTTGCCACTGACAGGTGTTCAGAAAGGCTGCTTATGTAACAATGCAGGGCTTAGTGTATCAGATGGATATATCAAAAGGCCTGCTAAATTACAAAGCAAACATAGATATTATGCGTGGGATAAAAGTGTGATTGTATGTACTTTACTCACTATGAATAACAAAAGTCCTCACAAGCTAGACAGAAAAATCCACCAGAGTCCAAACATTTTGCCTTTCCTCACAGCACTGTTTGGCTGCTAATGGCTTAAAGGAAATACTGTAATCCATGAAAGTGTTGCTTGTGTTGGCACATATCTTTTCTTCTATTCAGTCCTGTAAACCAGTTGTTTTCTCAAACTGTGTCCCCAGGCAGTGAACTTCTGGCAAGTGCTGGTGATGAATGACGAGCACACAGACCGTCGATACCTGCTCTACTTCCTGTTGGGCTGGGGGCTTCCTGCTTTGGTCATCATCATCCTGGTCATCGTCTTGCTTGGCGGCTTCGGATGGACCATACACACTGTATACGGACTGGTGCAAGGAGATGTGTGAGTGGACAGTGCAAAACACATGTATACAAATACATACACAAGTGGTCTGTGAAAGGTAGGTGGAATAGAACGAACATGGATGTAATCTGTTTTCACAAGAGGCCTTATGAGTTGTGTTTTGTTTTTTTTACAGTAATTGGTCTGAGTCAGTCGTGGTGACCTCAGTTTCTTTTTTAGGCTTAGGTAAATTCCACCTCAGGGTAGAGTAGAGCAAACAGAAAGCACCTGAGCCAGTGACATCATGTGAGGAGGTAACTTGCCCAATCAACTGAATGAATAAATGTCTCCTCACATATAAACTTACCAACCCATTTATTGTGTGGTTTTGTGTCTGTGTGTGTGTGTGTGAGCTAAAAATATCCATCTAAGTAAAGAGCACTTGAATCCTAGGACACAACAGATGAGATCACTTTGTAAAAACATGCACTGGTCAGGTCCCTAGTCAGATGTGTCGTAGAAGTGTATGTGTATTTGCATGTGTGTGTGTGTGTGTGTGTGTGTGTGTGTGTGTGTGTGTGTGTGTGTGTGTGTGGGTGTG
>JAVQJL010102557.1:0-16304 GCA_036024295.1 Nannoperca obscura
ACACACACACACACACACACACACACACACACACACACACACACACACACACTTCACTGAGAGCTCGCTGCTAGTGCCAAGAGTAATTTATTCTTAAGCTTTTGAAAAGACTGGTCAGTGAATATCACTTTTAGTAAATATGTCAAATGCCTCGGTGGCAGGACCCAAAATAATTCAGGGCTATTCTGTTATGACTGTCACGTATGCCACCACTTCTCTCGCTTCTGAAAAGCCCAGTGAGTGTGGGGTCGAGCCAATGTGGAGAATTGTGTCTTATATGCACGAGTGTGTGTGTTGGTAGGAGGGGTGGTGATGCCAGAGTGAGGCACTGAAGAGGTGTTGGCATCCCACGCCGGAAAAGTGTGGAGATTTGCAGAGCGGAGAGAATTAACGACTCCCTGCTGGGCCAAACGGATGGGTGCAGAGAGAAAGGGAGGGGAGGAGAAAACTCCATGATGCTGTAGAAAATGACCTCTGAGAGGAGAGGAGAGAATGAGAGGGGCGGGAGAGGATGGGTGGAAGAGGATGGGTGGAAGAGGATGGGTGGAAGAGGATGGGTGGGACAGGATGGGTGGAAGAGGATGGGTGGGACAGGATGGGTGGGAGGGAAGTCCGCAGAGAGAAGCACAGAGAGGGATCCAAAGCCAGGTCACCTTCTCCAGAGAGAGCAGCTGTGAACACTCGGCCCCTGGGAGGAGGGTCACAGTCGAGGCTCTGTATCTTATATACCAAAGCCCAGATACTCTCTCGCTGCCTTCACCCTGCACAGGTCTGCAATAACAAAGCCAATTAAGAAGCCCAGGAGAGAAGCTAGTGCAGTCTCACAGTCGCCTCTCGCTGACTTGGCAACCAGAATTATAGCTCAAGAGAGTACCTTTCAACATCACATATAGAGAATACCAGCAATTACCGGTGAATACCTCCATTCTCTGGCTCCATTTTCCCCCACTGAAGTGGTGAATAAAGCCACTTTTATTTCATCCCAGATGCATGCTAACCCAGCCTACTGAAATAATGGATGCAACAGCACAACACCTTGTCTTTTAAGTATAAATGGTGATAACCTCGGAGGAGGGTGTTTTATTTTGTAACGATTTGGCCGCTGTGGGGTTGTCCTTATTTACGGTACATGGCATTTGTTACATCTGGGTGTCGCACCGCACGATTAATTCAGATTCCGCTGAAAGAATCGATATGGTCGTATTGTTCTGGGAGACATGCGGTGAACTGACAAGTTGATCTCTGTTGCACGTCCTCCATTGTGGAAGAGCACATAGGAGTAAAAATAATGCCACCGTTATCTTCGGATGTGTGCAGATGAGGCGGCCACATCTGTGTGATGTACTGTGACTTTCTTTGGAGTTCGTTACCCAAGCGGTGATATCTGTACAGTGGTTCAGGTAACAAAGCTGGTTATCATTCCTCGCTGTATTCCTTCTGTTCCAGCAATTGCCTTCAGATTGTCTTTCTGTATAGTAGCAGCCCTGTATAAGAAAAGTGACTGAACAGTGGATGCAGGCTAAGATCCTTTTCATGGGTGGCCAGGCTCTAGCTGTGTGCCCCTCTGTAACTGTCATCTTGTAGATTTGAAATCCCTACCCAATCGATTGTACTAAAAGCTCTAATCTGATTGTTAAAAGAGCTGATTTGACAAAGCTGTTATCAAACTGATTTAAGCACCAATCAATACTGCATTATGTGTGGGTGTCTTTTTTCTTTCAGGGTTGTGGCAACTTTTTCAAGGACAGGATCGGGAATGTCTTTCACCTCTAAAACAACCTTCTTGTATGGGGTGAAACACACACACACACACCCCATATTTTAATGTAAATCTCAAATTCACAATCTTGAACAGCCTGTGATATCTGGCTTGTAGGGACAGAGTACAAACGGGTGGAAATTAAAAATAATCATGTCATTTTCTCTGTCAATGTTTTAACATTAACTGGGTCTCTGTTGAAATAGGCTCCAAAACCTCCCTCTGTGTTCATGTGTGATTGTATTTTTCAGGATCGTGTAATGGTCCGTGAAGAGTTGTGTAGTCCCTCTGAAAGGATCATTTCATCACAGGAATGCACATAGACAGCAATTTCAACCTCCTTTCCCTCTTCCATCTTTCCACGTCTTTCAGTATTCATTCCACACACGTATTCAACATTAGAGGGCAAATAAATTGATTGCCAGCAGCTGAAGACACTTATCTCCCAGCGAGTAAGCTTTGCACTGGAGACCCCAATATCAAAACTAGGAAGCACTTCATTACGTTGATGCTTAACAGTAAGAAAAAAGACCAAACACTGGAACAACACCAGCAAACTGCGGTTACAAACACACCAAACACAGTTAGACCAAGATGGAGTGCGACACAATAATCAAGACCTCCAGGCTAAACTGTGTTCATTAGTGGCAGCAATGCAGAATGAATGGACCTGCTTACTTATTCTGCAAGAATCTTGGTGAAAGCGAATGTGCAGGAACAGGGCTAGCCTTAGCCTCATGCATGCCTGGGTAGTGATGGCCAATTAAGCCCCTCTCTGATGAGCCATGCAGAGGCCCGGCATGCAATTAGGAGGCCAGGAGTCCCTGCTCATTACTACTGCAGACTATTGAGCGTTGTCCTGTGTAACACACATCTGCGGCCATGAGATTCCAGAGATGCCCATTAGATGTTGGTTTATATCATTCAAACTGAATAAAAATAGAGATTGTCCTGCAATCGCTGCTTTAATGACACAATGTTTCTGTAATAACGTCAAGACTCGATGAACCTCTCCGTGTGTACACTGAGGAGGCCGTCTGTGAATAGAAAAGCTTCTTTGATTTGACATTCAGTATTTGTCTTTTCAGATGTGATTTGTCAATATGATGCTGATAACCAATGGAGGAGTTGACACGCACTAATGCATCAGAAGTGATATTGTTTTTTGACTGACAGCTTGCTGCCTTCAGTATTGATTTAGCTCACGTTTCGGGATGCGACGCTGTTGCAGGGGTTCAAAATCCAGCTGTAATACTCTCAGGAAGCCAAGAGAGGGACCGGTATTGCAAAGACAACCGAGTCTGATAATGGAAGTGCACAGAATAGGAGTTAGAGAGTGGATTCTTAAATGTAAAGGCAAACATAAATACATATATAAATATTCCTATTCTGCAGCAAAATTCACACGCAGACAGCAAGATTTATCTTTATTTAAACAGGGGGGGGAAAGCGGGATCATTTGAAGATATGGAAACGTATGCCTCTATACTGTAAGCTTATCTGATCACATAATAAAAGCAGAGGTGAAACACATCTACTGCTCACTGATGTTTTTGAGATAAGGATGCTGTTGTGTTTTTTTAAAAACAAGAAATAAAACTACATCTGCTGTAAGTGAAGATTTAATATGCCAAGATAGGAGGTGACTTTTACTCGAGCCGGCACTTTTTAAGAAAAAATTCTATGCTAAGAAGCCAAAGTGCAAATAAGCATGATTCATTTTTAAGTGCTCTGTGTTTATACAGTACTTTAAGGGTATTATAATTGTTTGTTATTCACAGGGCTAGGGGCAAAGATGGGATAAATGAGAGCCAGAGGTACACTAAATAATAGTAGTATGCAGCAGAATTACACAGAGGCACAGAGAATAGCATAACCTTGCTAATGTTGCTGCAGACCCAAGTTCCACTGCTGAAAGGCTTTTGTTACAGCCAAAGCCCTCGTGTAGTACGGCATCCATCCTTACACAGCCAACCAGAGGAATTCCATTAAGTCAGTTTGGAGACTTTGTGATTTTCTGCTCTCAAGGCAGCCGAACCTGCCAATCCCACTTTCCCCCCACAGCATAATATTCCCCATCTCCCCTGGTTAGCACCAGAGGCAGGTGGCACTAAGTGCTAACCATATGGCTTCTGCTGTAAGAATAACAGTGAGGGATCAGCTCCAGTGGGCACCGATTTACACTGCGATGGAGATCAATGATAGGCATTTATCACCTGAGGATGGGCACTATGTGGGGTTTTTTTTGCGATCTTTATGGACACCAGTTTACAACTGAGGGAAGCACAGAGGGAGTAAGCTTGATCTAAAGGAAAAAACACAGAATGGTACTGTGATGAAGCCCAGAAACAAACATTGTGAAGCTGTTCATCTGAATGTCCAAACCTAGTCTGATTGGGCCCCTGGTTGTAATATGTACAGAGAAGCCATATGTGAGCAGAGGAATGTGGCTCTTTTCCCAGGAAATTAAATATTTTCCTCTAAGGACTATTCAACAATACAAAACCTGTGGCAGGCTTCACATATACAATCTTGTTTACACACGCACGCTCGCACGCACGCTCGCACACACACACGCACACATCAATTAACAAGCATTAAGGTAATAGAGTAGCTTGTGTGAGTAATTACACACAATACTTCATCACAAAGCACACTTTTCTGCATTTCAAGGCACATCCAGGTTTGTTGACTTTCCAAATCCATTGCACCAGAAACTAGCAAATCATAAATTGCATCTGTATCAAAGTTGTACAAAGACCAGGAAGAGGCAATCAGTTAAATAACTGAAACACTCAGATTTATCAAACCATAGTATCTCAGCAATTAACCAAAGAGCAATACAGCTACAACTGTATTAGCCCGGCTGATGAACAGTAGCAAAAAAAACTTTGAACAAAATCAAAGTACATGTAGGAAGCCTCCAAGATATTCTTTTTTTTTTTTTTTAAAGTTGAACAACAACATAAATTGAAGAATTGTGCTTTCAGAACCTTTACCATACTGTGAAAAACATGCAACATCACAAGTTCCAAAGAGCATAAGGCAGATGTGGGGCCAGACATTTTATGCTGTAGCAAAGTGAATAAATTGCCAATTACACAAACAGCGTTTTCATTGGACCTCATTATGTTTTTCTGAGTCTCCAGAATGCATTCAACATAGACTACTACACACATGCAATTAACTTTTCTAAAATTAGCCTCGAGTGAAGACAGAGGTTGATGAGTCTGGGACGGTGAATAAGCACAAATGCAAAAAAAAAGAAAACTTTGTACAGTAAATAGATACTCACATATTTTAATTGGTTAATTTCAGATGTACTTTCCAGTTTCAAGAGTCTAAATACCTTGTGAGGATGGACAGGCATTTCCTGCAGGCCGTTGTCGCAGTCCGAACGGGCCCTGCTACGTTTTTATGGCCACTGAATGACAGAGTATGACTGAAAAGCAGCTCTGTGTCCAGGGGAGTCCAGAACTGAACATATGGACATCAGCATAGGCTGTCGTTAGCCTGCTGGCTCTGAGACTGTGCACTGGGACTGGCCTACCTGACGCTGTGCCTGGTTCTGGTTGGACAACCAGCACAGTAGGGCTGGCGAGGTTCCAGCTCAGACTGGACAGCTAAGAAGCTGGATGTTGGCCAAGGTCGTTTGTGGACACTCCAGTTAATTGACATATAGTGGAGAGTGACAGCACACTTAAATAAAAATAAATGAATGAGCTTCAGAGGGACAGCATTCAGTCCGAAGCTTTAACCATCAAAGCCTGAATACCAATGAAGTCTTTCAACTCCTAATATTCCCCATATTCCTGAATGACCTCAAACTTTAAAAAGGTAAGCTGTCGAGTTGTTGACCAGCAGAGGCACTGGAGAGCAGTGTTTTGATGAGTCGGTCCCAGTATCATTCATTTCTCATGCTGTACTAGTACAGACATGAGGAGAAAAAAGCACAAGCATGAAGTGACATGATATTCATTTCTGCCAGCTGCAGGGTGGTAAGGAAGGCACCAAAGTGTGTTTATTTGATACCAACACTGGTAACTATGAGTAACTACCTTTAACCAGGAGGCCTTGATTGACTCATTATATGCAGTTACTCTGACGGTCGGTAAATCTGAGGCCAGTTCTTTGTGGGTTACTTTATCATTTCTACGGAGCATTATTACTGTACTTAAAGTTACAAAATTAAAAAGTGCATATAGTTAAAGACACGAGACCAGACAATGTTGATATAGTCATTATAAAAAAACGAGGGCCAGATTTACTATGAAAATGGCAATGCCCAAATATTAAAAAATGAATAAAATATAAAAACTAAAACTGTGGCAAGTGTCTAGTGACCTCTAAATCTAACCAAGTTTGACCGGATAAACTGACTGAGCAAGGAAATGAGCTATTAACACCCATAACCTTTGAACCCTTAACTCTCACTTGTAGGGCTAAAATGATTATTTGGTGTACTATGGAAGCTCCACAGTCATTATGAATTAATAATCAGTTACAGCTTGAAATGTGTAAAATCCTATGTATTTAGAAGAAGAATACATTTTATGGAAAGGTTATTTTCTAAGGAGTTTTTATTTGAATAAGAGAGAGGAACCATCCACACATGATAACAGGTGTCTGCTTTCAGCCGCCAGCGTCTGCTATTGGTATATAGATTATTCTTACAAAAAGGACTGAAGGAGGGATTGTGTGGTTATACGTGTCGAGGCATTTGTTCAAACGGATATCTGGTTTGGATTTGTTTCTTAAATCTTAAATCTTGTCAGTTATTCAGATAGATAGTAGAGAATTACATATTTAAACTTAAAGTCCAAAGGGTTGGCTTTGTGGAAAAAGCATCCCAAACAGTCCTGAGTCAAATGGCTAGCTGGAGACATCACAGCAGACTGACAGTGAGAAAACAAATGTTTTCCACTGTAGATTTAATTATACAATTGTTATTTTACTTATAAAATTAGACAAACTGTAAAGCAAATGTTAACAGACATAACTTTAAGGCAATGTGCACAAAGAACTACATTATAGTTTTATTACATTTTCACTTAATAAATAAATAAGTGCAGATCTATGGTAGATATTTATAGCTAGTCCATACATGAATATTTTAACGAACGTGATTAGTATGCCAAATACAATTTCATGTAGAAATAATGTCAATATCCTACAGTATACTGTAGAAGTGAGGATGTATGCACAGTATTGTAGCTTGCAGCAGCGTGCAACTGGGGAAGTCCCTAGACATGTTGTTGGGCAACAATGTCTCTCCGTCACTTCATTGTGGCTGAGATTTAGTCAGAACTAAAGATCTCCCATACAGCAAATCTTCCTCTTCCAGGAACAGGACAAGTCGTGTCAGCATGGTTGTGGAGATGCATAAAGACTCCGGGATTCTTCTGACAGAAATGGCACTACGAAAACATTCTCTGCCGCCTACGTCTCAGGAATGCAGATGTCTAGAATGTAATATTTATCTTGTAAATGTCTTGCAGGCTCAGTTTTCGCCTTTTACCCCACTTGATGTGTGTGCCTAGCTATGCAGCTAAGCACTCCATCCATGCCACATTAGGTGCTCTGTGCCACAGATACACCACCTTAAATGTAGACATTTCAGAGAAGACATTTCAACATCAGACAGGCATCCATTCTGTCTTGCACTCACTCCCTCCAATGCTGTGCTATCAGCATTGCAGGATAAGCAGATACAACCCTGGGGTATTGAAGTGGGCAGGAATATTCAGTAGCACATAAAGGCTGAAGTCAGAAAAGGCCTCCTTGGGGCTGTTGTGCCTGATCCACATCGAGCTGGCTTACTTCCACCTCTGGATCACTTGAAACCTCCATGCCAAAGAGAGGATAATTACATTTCACCTCAAAGAACAATAACAAAAGAACCCACAGTTTGGAGGGTGGTAGCGCACTACAGTAGTAAAAGGTTGTTTTACGTGCACCAGCTTACAAAAGCATTGAATGATCCCGACTATGATCTCCCCTCACTCTTGTTTCTCTGGCTCGATTGTTCAATTCTGCATGCAGTTGATCGCTTCCTTCCCCCTATGTCACTGGGGTGTCATCTGGCGTGCACCTGCACTTAGCCACCATGCGAAGGGCATGACTAAATGCAGGATGTGATCCCAGGGTCCTGGTGCCTTTTAGATTTACATTCCATTAGACGGCTTGATTGAATCCACCTGCCCTGTGCACCCATTCACCCGAGCAAACCTCTGCTCGAGCCATCTGTAGGGGACAGATTGAGCCCATTGAGTGCAACTAGATGTGATGAACAAAGCAAATATGCTCTTGCGCGGGGATTCTTGCGCCACCTCTGACTTACTATTATGTGATGCACTTATTTTTACCCTTCTCCTCCATTGTGAATCAATATATTTAATCTGCCTGTGACAGAACTGTGCAGTATATTCTTGTGGGAGGAACACAGTTCATAAATAGCATCGCAAAAGTCTGATTTTTTTTTACATTTGAAGCCGACCTCAGTATGAAGAGCTTTTTTGCTGCAGCCTTAACACTATTTGTAAAAAAAGGATATGGACTTGGGAGAGATTGATGCTTGTATCTGGAGAACCAAAACTGAATCATAAAATGATACGACACAGATTGTGTTGGGGATAACATAAACTGGATGATCTGACAATAAGCACAAATTTGACATGCCACTTTCTTTTGTTTTTAACATAAAATATCAACTGTTACTCAACCATAAAGTTATTTAAGTGATTTATTTTATTACATACATACATACAAACTACTAAGTTTGGTAGATTTCTTGAGATAAAGCAGTACAGAAAAGAAAATATAAGTAATAATAATAATACTGTTAATAATAACAGTACAGTAACTGTTTTTAAACAGAACATACATATAGTTTTAATGCTCCTCCCATAAACTTATAAATATATTTTATATTATTGTAGATATTTGTAATGAACATCTTGCTGAAGAACTCGGCAACATCTCAAAGCATATTAAACCAGACGGCACACCAAACAGGTGCACACTGAGCAGCATTATAACTGAAACAGTCTTAGGAGGGATTCTCCCTGCTTTATGTGTTGTTTTCTCATCGCCTGCATTCCAACTACACGGCTATTGTACCGAACAGATGGTTATTTTGTGGGCTGACAATGGTTTTGTGTTTTCTGACTACTCTTCCATGAAATCTGTAGAAAAGAAAAAAAAATCTAATTTCATTCGCTTTAACTTCAAGAAACTTTAACTTGAATGAATTATATAAATTACTTTTTTTAATAATACGGAAAAGTCCCCCTTGCTTTTTCGTTCTGGGCCAGGCCCCATGTATTATGTTCATACACCACTTGATTCCTTGGAAGATTGGAGCTGTGCAACCTTTCGAAGAACTGCGCTGATCTTTCTCTTGGGGATTCAGGAGGTTCCCCGGAGAACGGCATGGATATTCCCCTGCTGGCTTTGAGGGGATTTCAAGTCAGCTATATCATCAACTCCAATAAGATCTAAGGACATCATTATGGTTTCAGACTTGTCCATGTCATTAGAGTGTGTGTCTGTCTGTCACCCTGTCTAACCCACCCTAATCTTATGTGGTGGTGAATATCTGTTTAGTGTGCTGGTACAACAAAACAAATCATTTGATGACATCAACTTGGGCTTTAGGAAATTGTGACCGCCTTATGTCAGGGTTTTTTATAGACCAAATATGATTTAGCAAGTAAATGAGAACATAAGTATCAGATTACTAAATAACAAAAATAGTCCTAATCCTTACTATTCTATTGCATAATATTATGTATTGAATTTTTTGAATATACAGTGAAGGTCATGTTTTTGCATTCCAGGGAGGTGGACTGTTAACAGAAGCTGTAAATCCTGAAGTGAATTCTACAAACAGGGTGATATGACTTCTAGAGGCAACAACCCTCAGGCGAAAGTGCAGCTATGAGAAGATTATGATGCACAGCATTTACCCGAGGGCCTGAATATAAGATATATGGGGGCAATTTTGATTTATGATATTTTCTTTTACGTGGTTGACCTATGTGCACTAAGAGGCATTAGCAAACCATTCCTCAGTGCAAAAGAAAGGCTCTTTGCTTGGTGTTTGTTGGCTCTTTCCATCTGTAACAGATATAAACTTTATGCCCTGGATGCTCGCTTGATGCTAGAAATTAATGGCAGCATTACACAGAAGTGGCGGAAGGCTTTTAATATCGAGAAGCTTGTGATATGAAATAAGGTTTATTTTTGTTCTGAAGCCAATGATTTGCTCTTGACATGTATCTCCTTCTACTCCGATGTTACTCTCTTCATGAAGAGGTTAATTAGAAGACTTGGCACAAAACAAATGTAAAGTTAATTGCTTCAGAATAAAACCATTTGCTTTCTCTGACTGCAATGATGAGTGCAATTTGTCTAATTAAATAAAAAGCATTATAGGAGATAGTAAACGCGAGTTGATGTTACCAGTACATGCAGATTAAATAACAGTTAACATATTAACTTTATAAATTGCTGTTGAGATAGTTGAGTGGGGACAGCATTAAAACCCTGAGACTGAATAAGACTTCACTCACAATTGTTTTTTTTTTACTTTTTGTGAAATATTTTACGAAAGACTACTGTTTGAATAACTGTTTCCTCCTATAAATATAAGCTTGCGTGATAATAATAACATTTTAGCTAAACAATAGGATTAGTGAGTGTGTGTGGTCATTTTAGAGTCCATGTAAAAGCCAATCCATAGAGCACACCATGTCCTAATAATAGCTGTAAGCTCAAAATTGAACCGGTTCCAGCAACCCCACTGAGGGTCCTGATCGCCGGTGTGTCTCTATGGGACAAGAGCATCATGGTCCACAAGACCTGGGTAAATGTTTGTGCACAGAGGCCGAGCTAGTTCAAATTCATAACCACAGAAGGGTCTCTGATTTACGAGGCCGGGTTTACTACCTATTGAGTGCAATTACATACAGCACAGGCAGTGTGCAAACAAAGCCTCACACAGCAGCCATTTTGTGCTCTAGATAATATGAACTCGGGGTGATGAAGGGAGCAGGATGAGCTCTGTAAGGACGAAAAGTGTCGTCTCTATACATAAAGTTCAGCACATTTAAAAATAGCACACTGAACTCAGTGCGACTACATTGTTTGCCATTAAATATTTTCACCCCTGCCTCTCGATTTGTCCTCTCAAGTACTTCTATAATATAACCAGAGGAGACACGAGATGGACCAATAAATCAATACATTTCTACAGGGCATGTGGTGCTATTCTACTGATTTCATTGCCACATTCTCTGTGTCATTGATGGCGTATGCTGTTGATTGTCTCGGGTCAAGACTGAAAAAATATCTAATCATGTTACATTTATAGCTCTCACGGATGAATTTCTGGACCACGAAGGCGTTTTAAATGAAAGCTCATCGAGTACGTTTTCAAATACAGATCAACACATAAATAAATATATGTGGGTACATTATCTTTATATATTTTAAGCATTTAACAGTTAACAAAAGTTGTGGCTATGAAAGCCAGCAGCATATGTAAGGGTTACATTCAGCTTCAAATTAATAAAGGTCACTAAAGATAACCAAACTGAAGGGAAAAAAAATCCTCTGATAGCGGAAAAAGTAGTTTTGTGTACTTAAAAAAAAAAAAGAAAAAAAAAGAAAATCTACCCCAACATTTGCTTTATAATTCCCATTAGGTGGCGAGGTCCCTGCTCCTGATCCTTAAGCTGATTGAAATATGCTGCTCATTAGAGTCCATTCACAAAATTCATGAATCACAGTAAGACAGACGACAGCTGCCTCACCTGTAAAAAGGTCCCTCCTTTTAACTGGCAGATAGCCTAACTATTGTACTAAGAAAAATGGCTCAATTTATTACTGCTTTCATATGAATGCAAATGAGCCGCAATCAATAAGTCAAATTTCTGACGTGTCATTAATAATATGTGGCCAAAGAAAAAAGTAACAGACGTGTTAATATAATGCCAGCAAGTATTAAAGATGTAAATGAACAAAATGAAATGGGAGATTTTGTAAATCTATGCTAATAATCACTTACAGTGTTCCAAGTGTGGCAGACGTGTGTCACATGAAATGACAACATAAACTGCAGTTAACTGGCAAATTAAATCACAAGACTGCCATGAATCAAGACAATATAAAGTCAAACATAATGAGATAAAAACACAGACATATCTTTATTTTATTAAACTACAAAAACAACAACAACAAGGAGTGAATGCTGAGAGATTCAAGGTGGCTGCAGAAAAAAAGGAGAAGTGAGAGATTTATGCTAAACGTGTGATGACTGACAAAGCAACGTCTTCTCAAGGCTCTGCAGGAGATCGGCCCAAATCCTTCTCATAAATTTTATATTAATGCCAGAGGTAACCAAGGTTGTTTTTCCCAGTATTTCTTCAGGTCCATTAAACACACCTAATATATTTCAACCTTCTCCCATTTCCTCATCTAAGTAGCTCTCGCTGAATTGCAAAACTTGTACATAAGAGAATGTTTATTCCTTACAGAGTCTGATGCGACTTCAGTGGCTGTGCTTCTCTGTTAAGGTTGACTGGTTTAAAGATAAAAAGCTAACACCCTCACCTTCCTCTGCACCTGTAGGTACTGTAACCTTGCCATTTCAGGAGATAATAAGACGAGCTGTCTAAATGGGGGTGGGGGAGGGAGGGGAATCTTTCACAGATCTCGCTTACCACTCTGTTGGAGTTTATTTCTCGCGAATGAGAATTCAACTTGATAACAAGCCACAAAATCTTTTATTCTATGAAAAATGTGAGAGCTGTCTATCATCGTTTTTTGCTTTGAGCAAGAGAACGAAAAAAAGGTGCACTTGTGCAATTTGTTAGCGTCTGAGCAACAGTCTGTGCAGGTACTGCCAATTTCTGCTTTCACACCTCTTCTCTTCCTTGACTGGCCTATTTTAAGATGTGGAGAGCATTCTCCTCCTAACTCCCAATACAACATAGTAAATCCCAATGCAACAGACTGCAGCCACTGCCATCAAATATAGTGGATACCATGGAAACCACCCTCAACTTCAGTATTAATATGGCACATAACTAGATGATAGTAAAAACACTAAAACAGTCTATATCCCTGTCACAGTAAGTCATTAACATAATGTGCCACATGAATAATAGGCATACATAACAGGAACGAGTTCTTCATTCCTTAGTGAACAGATATACGGTGTTCCACTGTTGTTCACTGACAAACTATATTAGCAGATCACTTAGTCACTGTATGGGAGAAACACTTTCACATTTCGCTCTAACCAAAGAGGCCCACAAGCTCAAGATGGTGAATAAAAGTATACTGCAAAACAGTAAGTAATGCAACATGGATTTCGACATACAACAGCATCTGCAGTCAAAATGGTGGCTCACTCCTTTCACACTCACGGGAAAGGAGAAAACATGTCTCCCAGCTAGACAGGAGCAACGGGGGTGGTTTGATCTCTGCTTGAGCTCCACTTTTCAATTGCTAGTCACAAAGATGTAAGAGCATATGTCTGGCATTTAACAGCCATGAAAAATAGTCAGGGAAGAAGCTGGGGAGGGAGGGAGAGAGAGAGAGAGAGACTGTGACTTTATTCTGAAACATCACTGTCTGATAGACAAAACATGCTAATAGGCACAGACGCCTGCACGCACACACAAACACACACAATTAAAAAAGCTCTGGAGACAGCAGACTGATTGTTTATCTGCAGTGTAGCATAGAGAATTGAAATCCACAGCCACAGATAAGACATCAATCTTCCTCAGTGGGCTGCGTAAATAAATCTGATTACGGACAGAATCATTTCCCCTTTAGAATTGTTTAATCTGCTCATTCCATGCCTCAGCACCAGATAACTCAGAAAGTGCTTGGCACAAGGTGGCGGCTCGACTCGTTTGTCTCACATCAGCGTCGCAGGCCCACTGCCAGCGGAATGATGTTGTATCCGATTCAAACTTCAAATTGTCTGTAAAAGAAAAACAAATCCTAATCTTGCATTGCCACTATTATGTAACACCGTATAATTGTTAAAACTGGGAGATATTAATGACAAGTGACTGCACAGAGGGTGAAAACTAGGGTTGATCCGCCATTATTTTCTCGATTAACCGAGTAAAAAAAAAAATTTCTGGAAGTGAAATGACTTACAAGTTCCTAAAACTAAAAACATTGTTTTTATTATTCCAACCAACAGACTAAAACCCAAAGATATATAATTTATTATCACTTAAATAAAGTGAATCCCAACAATTAACAAGTTAAAACAGCAAATATAAATGATTTATGACTAATGAATAAATCAATTATTCAAATAGTTATTTTCTTGCTGTAATTTTCAGTTGATCGATCAATCGAACAATCAACCCATTTGTAAGAATGATATAATACGTAACTTCACTTTTAATTCAATAACTTAAAATTTTAAACATGTCACACTGATAATTGCCATTCATTTTATGGAAGACTGGAGAGAAGTCTTAAATTAAGGGAAATGTACCTCATGAACTAATTTAATCAGACAAACTGATCACAACTCTGATAATGAGACATGGCAATGTCAAAATATATTCTGATTATGTGCATAATTGCTATGAAATTCCCTATTTGTGCAGCTGAGAGAATTTAAATGGTATGTACTGTAAGTCATTCCTACTGAGCATCAGCTCATAATTTCAATACATTTCAAGCTTCTGAATATTTTATGCAGCCAAGGAAAAAACAAATTCCTTACAGATTTAGATAAATGAGATAATGCAATGCCGGAGTGTACAAAGCTTTTACACACTGCTCAACAAATCCTACTGTGTGTTTTCACATTGTAATGTGACTGATTTCTTGGTGCTTCTCTGTTAGTTGTGATAAAGCATTAAAGGCATTCAGACTTCAGAGGTCAGTTCCCTTGTGTGACCTGAATAACCATTGACAGCCACTAAAACAAATTTGGGTAAATCAGACATGCCAGCCGCTGAGTACATCTACATTGTACTGCATTCTGCAGGCCGGCGTGGTGACAAAGCATTCCCTTAAAACACACCAGATAAAAATACTAATTTGGTCCAATTTTGCTGGAGGGATGCTTATCTCACAATTCAAATAAGGTCAAAAAGAAAAAAAACAGAGCCGGTGATAAGATTGTTGTGGAAAAGCAAAATAAACCCCGCAACCCCTCTGAAAAATGAGTTAGGTGCCTGATCTTTGTAGATGTGGTTATGCCTCTTATTGCCATTTACCTCCAGTGAAGAGAACATGAGTACCCACAATAAAAAGGTAAATAAATAACTGATGAGGACAGTAAAAAGGAAATGCAGAAGTTAAAGTTATCAGAGAAAAAAAAACAACAGCCAAATGTTTACTCTAGAACGACCATGATAAGAAAACTGGACTTCAGTGGAAATAATAAAACATGAATCATAAATCATCACAGATTAAATGTTAGCATACTGTACTTTGGTGTAATCTCTTCCACAGCAGGAAATTGTTGCTTTCAGAGTTTATCAGGAACACCAAGTGTGTGTTTGCAGTGGTATGGAGGGGGGGGGTGGGGCAAAAACTAAATATAAAATATAAAGTTTAGGCGTTCCACCAAACTATTTGACAAATGATGTCAAAAAAAGGACAAAGCCAGCAAGAGCTCGGACGCCAAAACCACTCAGATCTCGTAGGAGTCGGGTTCATGTCCTAACAGCAATGAGCCGAGGCAGAGAAACGGCACCAAGAGACAGTAATGACAAAAGTATGTTTCCATCAGCTTACCGCTTCACCTGTCGTTAGATGAAGGGAGAAATGAAAGATTGCTGCAACAGAACAGTCTATCACTTATGAACTACGACCCATCAGAGCAGGATACCATTCAGAAGACAATAGTGGATGGATCACAACACTTTCTAAAGCACAGTTTCTCCGTTTTGACCAATCATTGAAGATGAGAGCTGGTTGAGTTATTGACACGGGTAAATATGAGATGTAAGGGGTGACAGACTGCCTCAGAGGAAGCGCTTTTGCTTAAGTATAATGCAAAAAATGAATTGTATAAGAATGTGCCGTTACTTTGCACTTCTATCAGCAGATGTTTAACGACTTGGCAACGGTGTAGTTTTACTGCATCCGAACACTATCCTACAACAATCATTCACGAAGACATGATATGGGCTGCTACTAACCATTCTTTTTATTATTGATTAAACTGTTGATTACTTTTTCAACTTATCAATTACTTGTTTGGTTCATAAAATGATCACAATTTGTTGAACCCCAAAGTGACGTCTCTGATTTGCTCGTCAGACAGGTTGATTGATGCCTGATCGCTCTAGTCTACATGAAACAAGTACTCAAGTGAGAATTTGCAGCAACAATGCAAACCCAGATTATGTGCCACTTGATACTTTGTGCGTTTAAATTCGTCTGGCTGAGAACGAATACGCCAGCTAACCTATATTTTCACCACAAGAGTTGAATCCACTTTGTTGGGGGGGGCGGGCGGGGCGGGGGGGGGGGGGGGGGGGGGGGGGGGGGG
>JAVQJL010102561.1:0-53420 GCA_036024295.1 Nannoperca obscura
TAAAGAAGAATGGTCAAAAATACCTTCAACCAGAATCCAGACCCTCATTGGAAGCTATAGGAAGCGTTTAGAGGCTGTTATTTCTGCAAAAGGAGGATCTACTAAATATTGATGTAATCTTTCTGTTGGGGTGCCCACATTTATGCACCTGTCTACTTTTGTTTAAGTAATTATTGCACACTTTCTGTAAATCCTATAAACTTCATTTCAATTTTCAAATATCACTGTGTTTGTCTGCTATATGATATATTTAACTGAAATTGCTGATCCGAACAACCAATGATTTATAAAGGAAAATCTTGAAGATTATCAGGGGTGCCCAAACTTTTGCATGCCACTGTATATCGTGGATCTGGCCAACAAGTAACTGGATTTGGAATTTTGGAATGAGCATCCAATGACCCCATTGAGACCATTCATGGAAATATAACTGTATAATATAACTTATAACTGTAAGTAAATAAGTTATTTTCATAAATTATTAAATATTACATTTGGTTGCCGACTCCTCAGAAATTTCCTATGTGGGTGGCATTCTTGACTGATTTTAAATTTCAGTTTCATTAAATGTATCGGTCAGGGACTATGGGCTTTGTACTAGATGTAACCACTAGCTTCGAAACGATCTCAACTCAAGTCCGCTTACTAGCTTTTTCCGTAGCTTTTGACTGTTTCTCATGTTCTTTATCAATAGGTGGAGATCGGTTGTCATCACACGACCACAGCGCGGTGAGTTGTAAACTCGATCTGCTGACGAAGACTGTGGCATGTGGTCAAAAACGTAAACCTAGTAAGTGGAGCTTGAGTCAAATCAAACTACAATTGCCGAGGTCAAGAATGAACTTTGAGGCTCGAAGCGAATGGTGGGATGATAAGTTATGACCAAACCTTTCAGAGCCTTACACAAAGCCTCATAGCCAGAGTCCTCATTTCAAACCATTAAAAACAACCATAAAAATGACTGTAATAACATTTTATTAAATCTCTAGTTCAGTGACTTGACTCAGTTTCTACATATTTTGTAATTATAGTTTCCAGCTTTACATGTAGAGCTCATGCGTTAGGCCCCACAGTCATTCTATATTTTATGGGGCAAATCAGTAACATAGTGCATGAACCCATGAGAACTGTAGAGGCTCACCAACCACCCACCAACCAATGGACAGGGAGGATCCACATACTCTTTTTCCCATCGGTCCGTTTACTTTTGCTTTATCCCCCCGAAGTTCTTTGAAAAACAATTGGAAATAATCGTTTCCCTTTTTTAAAGTGCATATCCTGTGGACACGCAAATGGCCGGGCTCCCTCAAAAACTGCGAGGGGCCCAGAGCCTAGGTATCCTGGGACAGGAACAGGTTTGCACATGCTCAAAAGTTAAGACATATTTTCAGCAGTTAAATTGAAGCAGAAGGATACACATTCAAAATATATATAGAAAAGAATTCGACCATTCATTAGAAGTACAGAAGTCAAATATGCCCTATGTGTTATTGAGGCTGGAGGTTTACATCCAGAGAACCTTTGGAGCAAAATAAAGACATTTGAAAAATTATAAACACACTTGGAAGTTAAAATGTACATTTGCTATAGAGAAAACGAGCGATTTGGGTTTCTGTCTTGTTTGGTTTAAAAGAGTAGAACATCACACGTAAAACACCACTTCGCACATCATCACAAACGTACATTTGAATGGTTTGAGATACAGGGTTTGTAGAGGCCGATTACAGTAAGAAAACAAAATGTTTCATTGTGTGGAAAACGACACAAAATGGGAAACGTTTGACGGATGCTGACATCATCTTTGGTGAGCTTTTACTGGTGGTAAATGTGACCGAGGTGTTAACACCGACAACACTAGCTGGGTTCTGGGATTTGGGTTTACTGTAGTTACTGCATACGGACAATCACTGTAGGAGAGGTTCACGTGCAAGGGTTGTTCAGCCTAATCTAGTGCAACAGGACTCATAAGGAGAGATGCTTTAGGGTGTGTTTCACACCTGACATGTTTGTTCAACCTATGGAGTGCGTCCTTGCCAAGTTAGATGTGAACAGGATGTCCATCTGCATCGGGAGGCCTTAAAGAGTCACTCTGGTTTGGTACGAGGAGACATATTTGGGCATCTGACAGTCACAGTTGCTTAAATGAATGCCAAACTAAGCAGCAATCTGGACCAACCACCACCGCTGAGTGTTTAAAATTGACAAATTCTGGGGTCGACACGACTAATACTTACCAAAAGTCAGGTGCATGCCAGCCGAGGTGCAATGGCTGCAACGTAATCCTTGTTGGCAATTGCACCTGTGAAAAGTACGTCCACTTAAAATGCTTGTTCTTCTAAGGGTCTGACAACATTTTGGAAAGGATCCTTACAGAAACAGACCGTTTGTTCAAGAGTAAGATTCCGTTTTGTCTTTCTGCAACAACTCAACCTCTCGCTCGATTTCAGAGGGAGACTTGTCGTTGAGCGAGGCGTTCTTACTCTTTAACAGGACAAGAGGATCTGTCTCTGTAGGATCCTTTCCATAATGTTGTCAGATGCTTCAAATAGACGTACTTTTAATGGGCAGAATTACCCACAAGTATTTAGTGCGGCAATCTACTGGACCAATTCCACAACTAATGTTAAGTATAAGTCATTTTGACCACAAAATTAGTAAAAAATAAAGTTCCTAGGTTTAAAAATACCAGCGTTTCCATTCAAGTCTGGCTGTAGTTCCTCTAATGGCCACTAGATGCTGGCTGTAGGGGTGTTCAGTACTCGTATGACCGAATCTAACACTGAACCCTCGAGCTGGACTGCGTGTGCTAAATCATCGTTGTCACTGACTGAAAAAGAAGCTTTTTACATTGGAATGCAGCTGATCTTCGCTATTACTTACTGGTTAGATGCTTCATGAAAGACTCTTGACAATTGTGACGTGATGAACCGTTGTGAGATAGGCGTTTGCCGAACTGTTACGCAATCCTTACAGGTCTTGTTTTGTACGAGCTAGGCTGAAGACTGAAGTCGAAAGCAGTGCTGTAAAGTCTCAGTGTTATGAAAGGTGGTGAGACGAAAAGATGATTTGGAATCACGACTGCATTTAATTGTTGTCCCAGCTTCTCTTTGCCGGGTCTAGCGTCTAGTTTAACGGAACAAAGTTTTTCGGCAATTTTGAACAAGAACAGCGCAGGCAGGTCCCCCATACTATGCTAGAATCAAATGGAATCAGATTTGTGTTGACTTTTCCGCTACCTGATGGGCCGGATTGTGAGTACGTTTCATTTTGTTTGTACCACAGACAAAAAAAAAAAAAAAAATAGGATCAGAGAAAAGTTTGTTTAAAATGGAGCAAGGAGCTGCGGACACCTTGACCATAAAAGACATCAAATATCCGCGTGACCTCACATTTACAGTTGAAAGAAGTGCGACGGAGCAGATAAAACACAGTTTTACAAACTGCAGGAGGACATTCTCAAGTTATTACAACACTGATCATTTGAGATCACAATACTGAACATGATAAACCTTTTACTGTAGACTTCCTACTGCATGAATTTGGTATAATCACACATGCAAAATGAATATATCTTTATTCTTTAAGAAACAAACTGCTGTTTTTACTACAAGATTCCATTCCCAAAGTCTCTTTTTACATTTGTCCTTTGTATAAAGTTGCATAACTCACTCAATAGTAATCTTTTATCTTTTTTTAATGTGTAGTGCTGGCTGAGAGTAGCATGAGGCTATAAAAATGAAGGAGGAATGTTAAATCCATGGATTCTGACATCTGGATTTGGCGCCTTCTTCCTTCCCTGTGACACACGGTCCACTCCATGACAATCCAGAGGGAAACCCCCCGACCGCTGAAGCGGTTTCCAGAAAGTAAAGCGAGTGATCTGACGTGTTTTCTGTCAAAGACCCCCCCAAACCACCAGCAGCAGCAGCAGCACTGACTCAGGTGGTGAGCGCAAACTGGTCCTGCTCTATCGGTTTCATCACCCAGGCGCCCAGTCCGGCTTTTTGGAAGGCTCTGAAGAGCGTCTGCTTGGTGCTGTGGTACTCCACCGCTGCCTGCTTGGCCTCGTGGTAGCTGCCGGGCCTCACCGTTCGGATCCGCAGGGTGGAGGAGAGCTACGGCGACACGGACAGAAGTGAGATATTTTCTTACCTGTAACCATCATGAATGCCAAAATGAAAAAAAGAGGATGCCAAACGATTGTTGTTTCCCTTAAGCTTACCCTTTTGTTAGCCACAAGATAACTCTTCGATCTTAAATCTCAGTCAAACCAGATCTGAAGCAGCTTAAACTGCAGCTTCTGACACCACAGCAATGGGGTTTCAGAGGCCATGTGATTTTGTTCATGACATCAGGTTTAAACCAGGCTTAAACCTTAAACTACAGCTAAACTAATTAGCCCCAGTGGCATAAAATCTCTACTTGTTATTAAATTGTGGTGTCGTTAGTAGTATTAGTAATATAGGCAGTGGTTGTAACCCATTGTTATGGACTGGAATGAAATGTTTTACATAACCCTTTTGCTGGTAAAGTATTAGTATAAAACATTATATTATTTACATTTACATTGTCCAAAGCAAGGTACCTATGTACCATTTTCATCTGCACAAAAATCCCTGTGCCTTCGTGACGGCAGTCCAGTGTTACCTTGCAGTGCAGGCGCATCCAGCGGCAGTAGAGGGCGTGTTTGCAGAGCCTGGAGGGTCGACCCAGATCGTCTTTCCCCGTGGTGGCGTTGATCACCTCTAAGCCTTGGTCTCCCACCGTCCAGTTGACGCTGAAGTTGGGTGCTTTTCCCGGCTGACGAGCCTCTGCGTTACTTATTCCTGCAGAACACGGAAACGCGGCAGGGTTTTTAAGTTCGCACTTGACATAGACGAGAACGGAAGGCCAGATCTGTTTTTATAAAACAGCTACCAACCAGAATGGTTGTATACAAGTTTGCTTGTATATTGTATATAGTTCAAATATGACAATTTGGGATAGCGCTGAACCATAAAAAAATAAAAAGAAGTCTGAGCCCTAATCTCTTAACCCTCTTACACCGGACATGTCGGCGCCGACAGGTTCTTACATGCCTTGTTCTAATTACCGTAATTCCTAGACCATTTGTGCTATAAAAATAATTCCAACAGTTCCTGAAAGTAGAGCAAATGGTCTTTGCACTCATATAAGGGTTATTACGTTTTATTACGGCTATCGCGAGATACGGCCGGTCAAACACGGGCACATTTTTATTTTGCTGAGTCACACTTTTTTACATTTATTCATAGCACATTTTCGGTGTTAAAGGGTTAAAACTCTCCCCTCCTGGTTTATTAGTGATGTTGAACAATCACATTTCAATTCCAGTTCAGGGATTCATTTAATCCAACGAACGGAGAAAAAAAAACAGCCAATCTCTGCCTGAAAAACAATCCTCACACTCCCCTGATGTTGTATAAAACCCAAAGGCCGGTGAGAACCGTGCTTTTCAGACTTCTGAAGGGCCCCGCATGTGACATTTTCAAGTATGTCGGCGTGAACAAACAGGCGGCAGATGAGCGTAAATCAGTCACTTGTGAAAAGCGCATTCCGCTTCTCACCGCTGAGCAGTGGCCTGTTCAAGCTGAAGGACTGTGGCAGGTCCTCGATCTCAGTAATCCTCTGGTACATGGCTCTGGAGAGGTGGTCGGCGTGGTACAGGCTGCCCAGGATGATGCTGGAGAAGTAGATGGGCTCGGTGAAGTAGCTCATCAGGGAGCCCTGGAATCCGACCACGTTCCACCTGAAAGAGAGACAGAACCGACGATTTAATTCAAGATTAACGAAGTCTTATAGTCCTCTTCTTTTTTTTTGTGAATCAACAAGAGACAAAGGAGAATACAAAATCTGTTTAAAAAAGTAATTCTGCTGAAAGTACAAATGTGACTCCAGCTCAGAGGAGTCCCGAGCTGTTGGCGGCCTCCTGGAGATTCATCAAGGCGCCTAATCAGAGCTCTAGTGGCCTAATGACACCCGAGACCCCGCGGGCCGACGTGGCAGAAATGGAGTGATTGCGGCGCGGCACTGAGATAATTCAGCCTCTTTACACATGCAGATGATCACCGGGGGCTCCTGCCGGTCTGCTCAAAAACCCCCTTCAGCACCTCAAGTGGGTCCGCACGGCCGGGGTCTTAATATGTTGAAAGGGGAAACTACAGCATGTACTAAAGCTAAATTATAGGCCATGTTGATTTCATGTACACTGTATACACACATTGTACATTTCCCTTCACAAACGCATTTTAAAAGGTGCGCAGGGCATTCACCCTGATGGATGCACCATGTGTGTTAATATTTTTTATTGTATAAATGTATTTCATGCTACAACAAAAAAAGCTCAAAGCTCCATCGTATGTCAAGACCAAGACTAGGCGATTACAGAGAGTCGAAGTGAAACCAGAACTACTGAGTTCTGGTCCAGAAGAAAGAAGATCTCACGTCTCACGATCTCAACTCTCAAGTTGAAAATCTCACTCACATTGAACATTTATCCAAAGTGACTTCCAAACTCTGGGGTCCCCAGACGTGGGGCGTGAACCCACAACCCTGGGATTGAGTCTCATGCTCTACTGACCAAGCTAGCCGGCCCCCAAATAAATAAAAATAACTGGAATTATGCAAATACAGCCTTGGAACAGCACACTGTGTGTTTTACTCCACATGTTTGGATAAGGGAGAGTCATTTTAGAAAAGTCATTTCGTCATTTCGTAAATCTTTCACGTGACAGCTACGCAGTCTCAGTATAGGACAGAAATGAGTAGCCCAACCCCCCTTGACTTGAAGAAAAAGACGCTAAAATGACCCAATCGCTAGATGAAACCCACTGTAGCACTAGTAATTCCAGTTTGTACATTTGTACATTTACATTACATTTCGGCATTTAGCAGACGCTTTTATCCAATTATTCACTTTTGCCTCCAGTATCCTTCCCCGGACCATTCTCTGCCCGCCTGGACTCAATATCTCTTTCACACTCTCACGCCACCCGGACCAGAAACCCGCCTCACCCCCTGACCCTCCCCTGTCTCATTCGTCGACTGGTCTCCGTCCCTCCCGGCTCCATCCACCCCTTTCCCTGTGTTTTTGCAAAGAACTCTGTTTATTCGACTCAAACGTGCCTCTGTCTGGGCTGGGGCACCATTGATCTTGACATAAACGTCAGAAACATGCATTATTTCATTTGTTTTCAGAAAGACAGACAAGGTAATGGACAGTTCATTAAAGTATACTTTTGGTGGCATTACCATGATGTTATAGGTGTTAAGCCACCTGTTTGTTGCTTGCTATTTCCGATCCCTCTCACTTCTGGCCATCTTTCTACTGTCCACTGACAGTATTATAAGATAATAATAAACACAAAACTGATTATTAGCAGGAAGCAACCGTAGTCTTTCTTGTTTAGCCCAAATATACACTATGCAACCTTTTATGTGTTGTATCGTTCTATTTTAATCAATATAGTTGTCTGCACAGGTTGCGTAAAGACTTGCACCTCACACACAGATTTTTACCCTTCAAGTGTTTGTACCGCTGTCAAAACACAGGTGACCTACACTCAGTACTGTGCCTGAATGCATCTCGCCGACGCAGGTGGTACACTGAAGCTGATGCCCTGCTAACGTGCTAACGAGCCTGCGTAGACATTACGCAGACGCGCGCAAATGTGCAGCGCGGCTTTTGACATGTATAAGTGACGTGTAATCGGTGTGCGCGAACGGGTAATGAAACGACACACAACGTACCTGGCTATCTTATCGCTGCAGGACATGGTGAGCAGCCTCTCACCCTGAAGAACCCCATCCCACGTCTGGATGGTGTTACTGGAGCGTACGGGGATGGTTCCTTCACCAGACTCGATTTTAGTGCGCAGCTGCCCACGGGCTTTTCTGTTCGGGTGTCTGTCTCCCTGATCTGAGACAGAAAGGCGAGGCGAGACACTTTTTCATGCAAAATAATGAATCTTTAAGTACTTTTTTAATCCGACGAGCTTTCACAAGTCAGTCAAATCTCCAACAGTACAGCCTTTTCTTTTATCCTTCGTCCGCTCACCTTCCACTCCAGCTTCGTGAGGAGAGAAGATGCGGGCGTCTCCGCAGGGCGAGGTGCTGATGTACAGGTGGAACTGGACGTTTTCCTTTAGCCTGAAGCCTTGTCTGTTGTCACACCTGGTAAAGACGGATTTCTGCTGCTCCTCTTCGTGGTTACTGGAGACACAAATGGGGAAACCGGGATTTCTGGTTTCAAGACATTTAAATTCTCCAAGCGTTTAAATTGACACATTTTAAAGTTGTGGATAAGTTTTGTAAATTGAAAAACTCCAGTTGGATAGAACCTAAAAAGTGCAATGGAATGATAAGGAACGTCAAGTTAAAAGTTGCAAAAACAACACTCTGATGTGTCGCTATTTAGCAGAATTTCGTGAACAGGAACACACCACCATTACGTTAACCATGTCACTACGCCGTTCCGCATAAATGCCTCGTTTCGCTCTCGCTTACTGCGCCCCACCCGCCCATCCCTTTTCGTTAATTTTTCCCGTTCTCTCTTTTCTTCTCTAATGTTTCTCTATTCTCTCGGTAGGGTCCTGAAGGGGGTTCCTCACACCCGACTGCCACGGCTGACTTCCCCACGAAGCGTCCCCAAACCTTCATCAGAACTTAAAAATTCGACATGTACCTCTGTTCAAAAAATCTTTCAAACGTAACCCATCGGTGGTGTGGTCCTTGCTAGTGAAATTCCCAGAAAATTCGGAAACTCTCATTTTGGAAAGATTCTGATAGAAAGTCTTTCAAATGTTTTATTGTACATTGAATTGTAGACCTGGAAGGTGTAGGTATGTACGGTTATGGCACAGAATGCATGTTATAAGGGGAGATGAGAATACAAACTAACGCAGCCATCGGCTCTCTGCTGTACTGCGACTCACCTGAGGAAGTGCTCCAGCTGGCAGTACAGGTACCTGATGAGCGACCGACGAGCCACGATCTCGGCATGGCAGTCATTGAGGGCCAAACCTCTGTCGCTCATGTATTCGCCGTTGATGCACTTTGTCCCCGTGGACACGCAGATGACCTCAGCCTCCTTCACATCCGTACCTGACCGAGAAAGCAATGAAGATAGGGAGTCTAAAGACGAAGCTCATCCAGACAATAACTTTCAACAGATCTTCTAAAAAAACAGCACTCTTTTCAGCCTGCTCTTCAATAAGAAGCAATTTGATTGATCAAAATGATTGGTTGATTTAAAATTCACAACAATTTTGATTTTTCCAATCAATAAATCCTTCAGGTTCTGCTTCTCAAATGTGAAAATGTGATTAAAGGAAATATTCAAGTCCCACCTAAAACCTGTAACATTTTAGAGGATAATGTAGTTTAGTGGTGCATATTTTTGACCAAATGTTGAATTAATCAAATTTCCACAAACCAACAGAGAGGCAGTGAACCATAGACTTTCAAGGCCCCTCGTGGTCGGACAACCTAGGCCAAGGAAGGCGAGGACAAGGATTTCTTTTTTTGTCGTCTCCTTATTATGTCCGAAAAGCTGGAGTCGGCTTAGCTTTAACATTTTACATAACGCATCACAATCATGGCTCAAAAATAAGAGAGCGCAGCTGAAACAGGTCCCCGGCTGCTACATACAGAGCTGACTGACCCATTTTGTGCAGAACAGAACGAAGACGGTAAATGTCCCTTTATGGAATTCCATGGAAATGCTCAGCTGTAGTGTCCCAGTATCCAATTCCCTTTTAAGAGCTTCTAAAATCTTCTAGGATGAGGGAGGAACTGTTTGACTGGTAGAAAATTACCCGTGGTCATCACGACACCTGCCAGCACTTTCCGCCGAGCGTGCGGAGACGTGAAGTTTTCCGTCAGTTCGCTGAACTTGTCGACGACCAGATGAGAGACGGCGTCTGCCAGGACCTGAGGTCGAAAAGAAGAATTACAGATGGCAGCAAAATGGTAGAATGATGTAAAATAACAACAGTTTGAAGAAAAGAAAACCAAAGGGTGATACAAAGCTCGTCTTCTCCACGCTGAAACGATTACTGAATATTTCAATTAGGAATGCCGCACTGGTGTGAATGACAGGCAGGGATCTTGGCAGCTTAAAACAGTCAAATCCTCTGCTTCACTGACTGCTCTGTAAATAAAGCGGAGTGACTTGAAAAGGCTGGTATGATGAACAGCGGTGTTTGAATCGCACTCCGCGGGTGATGGTAATTAAGATAGCAGCCATGTTATCAGTGTGCGGGGATTACAGGCTGGGATTAGTTTATGTATCGAACTTGTCTCTCCTGAAGCCGTCTCCATCTTCCATCAGACATGGTCATGAGCGGTGACATTTGTAGGCGAGTCTCTCCGTAGACGACAGAGATCTAACAATGAAGTGTGTGCACCCTTCCAGCAAACAGACTTGGGCTTTTCTTCAAAAACTAATCTTGATTTTGATTTGTAACAGCTCACTTTTCCTCTTGAGTTATCACAAAATGTAATATTGTAAGACTAGGAATCGTGCAGTGTTTCAGTGCCAATACCAATACACGAATCTCCAAAAATGCAGCTAAAAGCTTTTAAAGTTAGCAAGTATCTTTGAGCGCGTTGATGCTTTTTTGAAACCTTGCTTTCAGGAATATAACAATTATTTTACAATAACCATTTCCTTTTTTTTTTTTTTTATAAAATAAAATCTCAATTCCGTGACAACTGAACTTCCTTACCTAGGGAGCAATTTGTGACACTGTCAACTATTTCCTTCTCTTACACGCCCGTTGTCAGCTAGTCGTCTACCGTGGTTACTGTAGGTAGTTAGTAATAAGTTGAATAATTAACAAAATAAAAAGGGGGGAAGACCAACGGATACCAGGTGTGAACACATCCCCTAGACCGAACAACAAATCATTTCACAAGTACTACCTGTTCTAGGGCAGTTGGTAGAACAAACAACCCCCAAAACCCTGAACTAGAAGAGCAATGGATGGAAGGAACGGTGCCAAAACATTTTTGGGAAGGTGGTGAGAAATTGGCTAGAAGATAAAATAAAGGCAAACAGAAAATGATCTTTCTGAGTCCCTATTTACTATTCATGTTATGCCTCAGGGAAACAAGAACAAAGCTGTAAAGTTACTCGGCTGTTAGAAATTGCTTATTTCCATACGTCTGACGTACATAATAGGCTTTTGCATTGTATATCTTCAACTTGTAGTACCCAGGGGATGCAGAGCGGAGAGAATAATTGTGAGCAGCACAGAACAATTGAAGAGAAATCAAGATATTCATCAAAATAATGAGGCATGCTTACCTGTGGCAGGTGAAGCTGCAGTCCTTCTCTGGGTATAGGCTGTCTTGATGGAGCCTGATCCAGCTGCATGTTAAACAGAGCGGACAGAGCAGCCTGGGCAGCCCGGGCCTTGGCCAGCTTCTTGTTCCGTCCAGAACCCTGGAAATTCTGAGCATCTACCGTCACTGACATGACAAAGTTCTTGGCGTGGCTCTCCCCGCTCTCTGATACGAAGTCATACTTGAGGCCCGGCCGCAATTCATTGAGGATCATGACAGGATTCTTGCCGCTTGTTGGGGAGATGAAGGTGGAGGGGGCTGGAGGTAAGGGGGCCTGGACCAGGTTTGGAACAGGGGAGGGTAGCAACGGGTACTCTATTCCCAATGAGCAGAAGGAACCATTACTGTTGGATGCGAGGTAAAATGGGTCTTCTACAGGGGTGGATGTCTCAAAGGCGTTAAAGAGCATGTCCGGAAAATCCGCCTGGTCTGAGGTGAAATCCGTGTGAACAGACAGAGTCCGGCCCATGGCCATGTGGGCTTCGGACGCGTTGGGGAACTGGACGAAGGAGCGCAGGGCTTTCTCTGCTGCGTTTAGCTTGGCCTTCTTCTTGGTCGGACCTGAACCCTCGAAGAGCTGCCCGTTGACCTCCACAGTCATCACAAAGACGGGCGCATGGACCGGCCCGGTCTGAGAGAGCAGTTTGTACTGCAGCCCTGGCTTGATCTCATTCAGCTGCATTAGGGCATTCTTAGGCAGAATGGGCCCGGGGATTTTCTTACGCTTCTTGGGCCTGTACTTGGAATGTGTATGCCCATTATTGCCCTCCTCTAAGGGACGTTTCCTCCCACCCCCAGCACTCCCATTGGGGAGTTGAGCAGCCTCAGCTGCAACCCCCTTTTTGGAGAAGAGGTTGTCCAAGTTCCGATTTTCCTTAACATCTGTGCTGCATGAACCTGCGGTGCCCAGAAAGAGTAACTTACAATGCCTTCGTTGCAGGATCTTGTAAATGTAAAATTTAGAGATTCCTTTACCTCTCTTTGCAACTGAACAAGTGATGTGTGTTCCTTAATATTTATAAGGTGACATTATAAAAATATAAGTAAATTAAATTGGTACAAGTGTGTTCTAAACACACTCATCCATTCATGACAACAAAAACACAAGCATGAATAATTAGTGTGTACAGTGCTGGGAGCACTTTTGACGAAATTACATTTAGGCAATGAATATTTTCAACATTTAATATCCCCCTTACAAAAGTAAAGCTTTAAATTGATATAAAAAGCAAAATATTAATTTGCGATTTGTAGCAGTACTCAATGCCAGATATAGCAAATTACAGAAAAAACTGTATATACAAAGCGTTTTTTTATTCTCTGGACGATCTTCCGTGCGTTGGGAACACATATCACCAGGCCCTGTTTACAAAGCCGATGGAACTTAATGTAAATTTCCATTTATAACATCCTCCAGCAAAAGCTCGATAGGTTACTCCTTTCGGTGCTTAGGACAGAAAACAATCCTATAAACGGCAGGTTTAGAGGGGTTGCGGGGAAAGACGGGGGTACAAAAAAAAAAAGTGTCAACTTTTCCCAAAATAATTCTGTATTTCAAATGAAGAAAAATGTCAGAGAAAGTAAATGAACTTGGCCACTTCAGACATAAAACCAGAAGCTACTGTACATTACAATAAATGTGGGTGTGAATACAAAATAGTTTGTGTTGAATATGTGCAAAACGATTTATCAACCACAGTTCAGGCACTGCAGTGGAGTGTTTTCAGCATGTGAATCCTACAGTATGTGATTTGACACACTTACATGAAACTGTAGGGATGGGTTCCGACAACAGGTTCCATTTTGGATCTGGTTCCAAGTTTAGGCCCCACGGATAACAAAACCCTTATCAAACCTTTATTTACAACCTCTCTTTTGCCTCTTTCTTACACTACGGGTATCATTTACGAGAAAAAAATTGTGATGTGGTGTACATGCTAATCTGAAAAGTACCCATTTAAATATTTATCTACTGTCCATCATGGGTGTGAATCTGTAAGCACCTCATGATTCCAAAGGTCTACATTTCAATTATAAAACGATAATCAATGCATCTTAATTAGTGTACAACATTAACTTTAGTATTATTATTAGTATATTTAGTAATGTTTGTATTCCGAGATGTGGTGAACATGTTATCCACGATCCAGTGTTCATAATTTAGTATTTTATTTGTGGATGTGTTGTACAGCTTCCACCACCAGGTGGTGTCTTTGAGTAAGTTCAGAGTTTTGTAGCACAAGTACTCTTTTGGGTAACTTCCTCTGTTTATGTATGTTGCAGTAGTTAGCACAAACCTAGTGTGAGCACTTACCCACCAGTGTGGCGGGCAGCCTTCCGAATATTTCGTTAAAAAATGTCGGTCGGATTGTATCCAACTTTGGTTGCTTGCAGTCAGCCGTCCTCACCAGCCCAGTAGCCTAGCTTAAAAGCTAATCGCATGTTTTACATTCGTTACGTTTCACCATCCAGTTGGTTCAGCCGTAAGCAATGTAGCACATACAACCCGGCCTTACAAAATTGTTACAGGCGATCATAATGTCGAGAATTGTTTGAATGATTAAGCAGACATTTCTTCTACAGCTGTTGGACCCTCTCCTAACAGCCCATCGTGTTTAACTAAGATTTCTTCATTCCCGACCAGAAAAACTACCTGGAAAGACTCCATTAGGGATTAGAGAGAGTTCCGATTCGATATGCGGATTCGGAACCGGATACCGTTTTGATGAAATTCAATAGAACCCCATCCCTAACCTAACTGTCATTATAAGCCAGGTTTAGCTTTATGCATTCCAATATGAATTGTAAACCCCTTCCTCCAACCAAAGCATACAGTGCCTGGACAGAGCTGAGTTTGCCATACAGTCATAGCCAGTTGACTACTGGAGGCAAAGTAAATAACAAGCATGCAAGAGGGGGACATGAAACATGGAAAAAACAATAGCCCATATTGCCCAGAGCAACAAGAGAGGGAGAGTGATTATAGGTCTGTCGGGGAAGAGGCAACATAGTGTCATTGTTACTCCACTGAAACAGCCCGGCGCTGAGGCTCAGCAAGCAACAATATTCACTTGAAGCAGGAACAGAAATTCTCATCACTAAATTGCGGGAGAAGTGAATCCATTGGGCACGTCCAACTGCAAGGTCAACTGCCTGTGATAAATGTGTCTTGGCTTGTCCAACTGGAAGGTCACTAGTAAATGCTACCTACCTGGCATCTGATATTTAATTTCTTCCATGATTTACTGTTTAGAATTTTAGCCCCCCCAAAAAAGCCCTTGAACAACCTTGACCACTTCCATCGTCGGCCTATGACCAACTCTCCCTACGCCATCAGGCATAATCCACGTTCGCCCCAAGTGGTTTCACTTTGGCTTACACAGAGCGGGGACAGAATTACTGCTGTCTGAACACAAATTTAAAAAGAAATTGTTTAAAGAGGCCCCATCAGTTAGCGTTGGGGGCAAAGCATCAGCGGGTCGAATCACAATGCGAAATTGGCCATCTTGTTCGGCTCTTAAAGCACACTGACTCCTTTCAGTCTACCCTGACAAACAGCTAGATTTGCTCACTCTTGAAAATGAAATGCAGCTCAGCCTGATGCTTGATCTTATCTTTTTTTTTTTTTTTTTGCAAATAAATAGCCAACTTATCAAACCGTGCCATCCATTCCCTGTGAATAAACCATTAGCTTTTAAAACCAAAAAAAGGCATGTGAATGGTGATGGTGAAAGTTAAGCTTTGTGTTAACTGTTTTTGCTTTGCACTGCATATTATCTTCACTTAGAGCCTTGCTATTTCCATCTTTACCATAAAGTCCTATTGAGGCTTATCATGGGTCAGGGGGTTTTAGGGCTGAAATAGACGTACGGTCCAAATCCAGGGGTGGCTCTCTAAGGGCTTTAGGGAGTGTTTTTATTGAGAGCAAGGGGACAAGCTTAGAATCTGCCATCAAAATGGACTGAAATCTCACAGTAGATACACCCTGACCTGGGGATTAAGCTCTGATCCTGCCTCCTGAGATGGCCAAAAGGAATGGGGCGGTACATTTTCAAGGACATTACAACAGGAATACAATTAAATCCTATTCAAACTCAGGATTCTGTATTTACTTTACCCAATATGCATGAATTTCATACACACCTGGACAGAACTGGGTGTCCAGTACCATTCTCGGGCCTAGAAAAAGTTAATAAAAAATGAATCTGGAACCTATTTGAAGCTGAAAAAGACATTGACTCACTCATGCTTTCTACTTCGCCCCCCTCTGTGGTGAGCAGCCTCTGTTGGTTCCGAGGTAGCCGAGCTCCCACTCGACCTGGAAGAAAGACACAGAGTTGACGTCAGGGACACTTTTCATCAAGGAAGTGAACATTTATAGCGAGTGCTTCTGCAGTTAGACAGACACTGCGTTAAAAGAAGTATGCCCGCTGCTAACCAGCCTGGCAGAGAACACGAACACTAACTGGCAGCTGAAACAGATGGTCTGTTGAAGACATTGACATTCAACAGACAGCACCCAGATCATCCTGAGCAGCCTTTTAAGACTAACATTCAGTTTTTATTAATTCTATATAACACTGTGAACACTTACAATAAAGTTTGAGCATTTTGGCTTTATTTGATTTCTCATAATTTATGGTGGTATGTGGTGCAAATTCGAAATACTGACCTGTGTGGGTTGTTTAAATTATCAGCCATCTCAGCTTGTAATATCAACCTCATGACGGTTGAACAGAAGTTTAGAGAAATGATCTATTCAACTCAACACAGACTAATCAAGCATGTTTTGGCACCGCATAACAGTAGCATATAATAGTGTCATTCTCATGATGGACAGTAAAAAACAAAAGGGATGAGATGCAGCAGAACCACAGATATGGTAGTTTTTAAAATGTTCGTCCTCGTCTATACATACCCACTACATTACCCACAATGCAACTTTACCCTCGATAGCTCGTTTTTCACACATTGTAGAACTCTGGAAACATACTCTTATTGATAACAAGTCCAGATCTTTACATGTCAAAACACACTGTACAAACATTGTATGTGTATTGTGCTCTGATAACAATTCACTTACATGGTTTTGTATCGTGAACTGTGTGCATCACTGTGCCACTCATTCGCAAAATTAGCCCACGCTGTACAAGATCAAATGTATCTCCATGAAATATAGACAAATACAATTCCTATGTTTGTGTTCCTGTCAAAAATCAGTTTGATTTTACCAAAGAGAATGTTCAATGTTTTGTTCTTAAAGAAACCCGTGAAAGGCTTTTGCCAGAGCGGATAACGCTGAGCGGACGTGTCTCAGGTAATGAAACGTTCACTGGCTTCATTTAACAACAAAGTGACACGAAACTGTCTTTTTAACCCAAACCAGATGGAAGTTAAAAGCAACTGCGAATAAAGAAATCTGATGAAAAGACACTTCCTTGCTTGATATTTGGCTTTGCGAAATCCATGCACATATATAGTCGCCATTATTGTCAAAGGTTTGTAAAGTAATCAACACCGCTGAGAACCAAACAATCCCCGTTCCCTCAACACCTCCTTTGCTCATGTCACAAGTCATCACCCAGCTTATTCCGCCCCCCACCACCACCACCTCCGCCCTGCCCTAAGCCACTCCTGTCAGACAGAGGTACTCGTCTCCTGGGCTGATAAGAGACACTGAGCTGCCATTATTTCCTCCGGTCTAATCAGGAACCTGTCACTCGGCGTGCCATCCCTGGACATACATAAACAAACCCGAGGCCGGCGGAAACCTACGTGATAATTATCTTTGATTTACAGAGATGACGGCCGCGGGGGTTTCACTCCTCTGGTGAGCTGTGGTGCTATAAGATTATGAACAGATTTAGCCTTTAGATCAACCCTCAAGTGGCTATTTTTATAAAGTATTTAACAAAGTTGTGCGTTTCTGCCAAACAGTGGCGGTGTACCAAACACAAAGTGCTTTTAGACTATCCATTGACGTGGACAAGTGTACATTACACAATCAAACAAAGTTGAACTTAAAAGGAGCAGTGTTTTTAATGAACTGGTCGCCATTTTGGTTGCATCTCCCACATGAGGACATGGAAATACACCACATGCCAACGGTCTTGGTTCTGCCGATGGGCAGTTGCTGGCAGTAATGCGCCAACTAGTGTAGCAATGCACCAGGGGGACTACTAGCCAACGCAAACATGAATGTAAGCTTGTAAATACGTGATAAATCTGTACTTTGCAATTGTTTTACGAGAGAGGATATTCGGCCTCACCTTAATTGAAGTAGGATTTTGCATCCTACTTCAATTAAGTTGGGGCATTTTTAAAAAACAGATAGGGGTCAAGCTCCAAAAAACACTGGGTCCTGCGTTTGACAGCATCTCTCAGGCCCAGTCGTTAAAAATCTTTAACAGGTCCCTGGATATTAAAAAACAAAACAAAACAAGAACCAACTTTGCCAATTTTGCTCAGCCTTTAATATTAAGACAGATGTCAAGATTTAAGTCTCAGTTTTTACCCATTCACCCAGAACCAAAGCCTCGGCCCACTGACTCACCGTCTCGTGGTGAAGAAACTTTTTCAAATTTGAGCCTTTATCATAAAATGCTGTGATGCTAGGTTGCTGTTTGTGAATCGACAACTTCCGTAAATGGATTTCCAGAGGCAAAGTTTTCCTAAACTCTGATACAATTGAGAAGACCTCAATTAGACCCCGTCCTCTGGGAGAAGAACGCAGTGAAACTCCAAACCAGTGGGATTGACGGCAAAGGCTTCGTACTCGGGGCCCGTATAATCTCTCCTCTGTTGGCAGATATGGCCTCCTGCTCCGCTGCCACTCGGCTTTGTGGCTCCAAACATTAGAAATGACAATGTTATCAGGCTACTCTGGCGCTATTGTGCGCGGCGGGTGAAGGGAGAACAGGGCTTAGGTTGCCTTTCTTAAGATAATGGGAGAAGAAAATGAACTCAGAGGAAGTAAAATGTCAACAAATGTAGTTATCAGGAAGCCTTGTCACAGAAACAGAAACTTTTTGAGGGTTTGAAAATTTTATTATGCTTATTCAACCTTGTTCACTTGTTACTTACTGAATCGCGTATAGGTTATGGTGACTCGCTCCCATTGGCTACAGGATCTGATTTATCTCATGCAGACTGTTTGTTCTATAAATACATACATATGGAACACAGCAATATAAAGTGCCATCAACTAATTAGAAAGAAAACGAAACCATGGAGGATAAACAGCCAGCAGGGGAAAGGAAAGGGGCACGTTTATTAAAGGAATCCGTTCATGGCGCACGGAGAATGTGTTTATCAGACAAGCAGGACAAAATAAAATAAAAAATCTATTTGCGCTGCCTACTTCCACGCTCCTGCATCAGATCATTCAGCCCTCGGAACTAAACACATTTACCGACTGAGTAGAGAAGGCAGACGTCGTGCACATTTAAACGAGGTTAGGAGCAGGCACGGGAGAAAATCAAGTATGATACAGAATAAACTGGGTCCGTTAACCCTTTAATGCTACTTGAAGTTAAAGCAAACAACAAGCAAACATGGGTGTGGTGAAAATTCATGAGTTTGTCTGCTTATATAACGTCTATTCATAGCCAGTGGTTCTGCTTTTGGCTCTGTTTTTTTCCGCCTGCTTTAAAAAAATAAATTGTTTTAATGATCTAAACCACTTTTACTAATAATAAACTGACTGCATAAGAAAACCAAGAGTGCACGAGTACAGTCAAAAGTCAAATTTGAAGCAGCAAGTCAGTGGTGTAAACTGTGCCTGTCTGATCTACTTTTAGCAATTCTGCCACGTTCTGAGATGTCTGTAACTGATTTAGTGAGTTCAATGTTATTATTACAGATGGAATGATGGCCAAAACTACAAGAATGAGACTGAAAATAAATTGTAATTATTCTTTAAACCCCTCGACCACATTAATAATGCAGATTTTAAATCAAATTCTGCCTGTGGATTTTCATGGTGTATTGAAATAAATGGAAACCAATGGCTGCCTGGGAAGGAAATCAATCTGAAAACTGACAGGAGGCTTTGGAATAATGGCTTCTTGTTAATAGGCTAAAACATGCTAAATCAATTGGTCTTATGTAATGGTGTAATGGCTCTACTGGACACATCTATTTAGAGATAGAGTTGCATTGCATGTCTTTTATTATGTCTTTGCTTTAATTGTGCCTTTGATTTATGTACTTTATAAATTGTATTCGCTTCTAACAATGTTGTCCTATTTCTTACATAACATTAATATCCTGCATTTTATTGTTTTTTAAGTCTCGCATTACGTTTTAAAATATTTTGTGACGTCGCTGACTCCGTTTCCTGTTTTATTTTAATATCCCCGTTAGTTCGTGTGTGTGTGTGTGTGTGTGTGTGTTTGTACACACACACACACACACACACACACACACACACACACACATATATAAAGATCTACTACCAGTTTGAATCTTATTTTCTATTTTAAGGGTGTCAAGGGACTATATATGAAAAATAATTTATTAGTGTGCACTGTCCCTGCTTAATGGACCGATGAATAAAATGCCTTCTGTCATGGCAGGCATGGCAGGAAATTCAAATAATACACGGCATACATTTGTAGGCATGTCAGAAACGTGACCTTGGGGGGGCGTTAGCCTATGTCAGCCTCCCGTGCAGCCCTCAGGGAACCCCATCAACAAGAACAGAGAATTTGGACACCTGCCATCATCGGTAACCAGCGACTGCGGCGACAGTGATGAATAGATTTTGGAGCCTTTTTCTGGCGCTTGAGGCGAGTTACAATCACAGCCCGAGAGGGGAAAACAACTGCAAACAGCTGTCAGAGAACTTCTTTTAGTGACATAATGCAGATGGATCGATCTGGAGGAGAAGCAGACAGCGAGGAAGGAAAAAAAAACGTTCTTGAACATTGCCAGCAGCATCGCACTCGCACACAAAACTCTATTTTCTCCCCATGAAATGACATTTTGAGACGTGCAGAAATTGGACCCTGACAAACTGGTAGTGTGGCGTGTTGATAGGCCAGGGGGAGGGGTGATGGGATGGAGAGAGGAGCAACCTGGAAACGAACGGGCGGAAGTTTCTAGCTATATCATACGGTCACATCAGGTGGCGAACATGCTGTTTATCCATTACAAAATTCCAGCTAATTGAGTTAAAAACACTGGATAGGGCTAACATTCCATATTTTAACTGGCCTAAATCAAATAATAGGATCTACAGTTTGGTATTGGACCAGAATGTAAATGTAATTCTACACTTGCAAAAATTTTGACATTTTGTGAACAAGACTACAAAATTTAAGACATTTCAGTTAAGTTTTCACAATTCAACAAGATAATTGCCTGACCTTTTTAGCATGGAAGGTACAAATAGAGAGCTTATTAACCCGTACCTCTCTGGAAGTTTTTTTTTTTTTTTACAGGCTTCTGGAGCTGGATAGGAATGTGACATTTGCTGCCAATTACAAGAACATCATAGCAAAATCTGCCTGATGTGACTCGCAAAACCATTATATTCAAGAACGCAAGGAAAACGCAGGAAGAAGGCGGCCGGCGACACGCGAAACCGCACGGCTGTGGATCATTTCAGCCTCACCAACGTTAAGACACTGGGATCAATACCAACACATCATGAATGTCAAAACCTACGCACACCTACACTGATTGATTGTGTCTTGATGTGTGGCAGTTCGTGCAACAAAACATGCAAAATCAATTGGTCTTAACTGTATAATGGCTTTACTGGACACACAGTTTATTTGGAGACAAATATAGATTTGCATTGCATGTCTTTGATTTATGTACTTTGTACATTTTATTTCTTACATAACATTAATATCCTGCATTCCATTGTTTTGTAAGTCTATTATGTGGTATCCCCGTTGGTTCTTGGTTTTGCTTGCTTTACTTCCTGTCTTTGTTTTTACCGCCAAGTAATCACCAGTCACCTGCCTTCAAGTTACCACCTGTTTCCCATAACCAATCAGCCACCTCTGTACTTATACCCGCCATTTGAGCCTAGTTAGTTATTTGCCAGATTGTCATCAGGATAGGCAACTGTCCTTATTTCCCAAAATGAATGAATAACATATATAACATAAATTAATCTGCTGATTATTGTCACCAATAATTATAATTAAACGATTCATAATTTAATCTCCATTTACTGTCATAAATGACCCCCCAAAAAAGCACGAAATCTTTTTCAGAAGCTGGAACTAGCAAATGTTTGGCATTTTTGCTTGAAAAATGACCAAAAGGATTAATCGTTCATCAAAATAGTTGGCGATAAAAAATGTTTCGATTGATTAATTGTTGCAACTCTAATAAAATATGTTCCCTAGATTGGCCCTTATGGGCTACTGTACCTTAACGATGTGACTTATCGTCAGTTGAATGATGCAGCACTTTGCGACATGAATCTAAGAAACTGTATGGAGGAAAGAGCAGCACAGCCTCCTCGTTGTCCTCCAGAGCTCCAGGCCATCCTTCACAAATATTGATCTTGTCAATATTTGTGTACCATGATTAAGTGCCTGCCTTCCTGTATGTATTGACAATGAGCTGTGCGTTGAAACCGACTATTAACACTTCAATGACCGACCCCTGCGGGTGAAACCCTTTGGGAAAGAACTTGGCCTACTGATGCCTTAACTTGTGTGTAAACTTGATGTATTCCAGTAAGTCTTCTGGATGAGCGTCAGCTGTTATATTAAGGCATTAAAACGGCTCAAAATGGCTGAAATGTGCCTTTACAATGTCAAGATTGTCCTGTTTACGCCGTAGTCTGAACTTAATGTTTAACCTTTTAGGATAATCAACCCTCTAACACCAATACAAAGAAAATGTCATTATTTCATGGATTGCTTACTTTGAAAAGATCCTCACATTCATTGCATTAATTGTTCCATTGCTGTACCATCTCATTTTATTTCAGGTGGCTTTTCGTCTCCTTTTTTGGTATGAAGCGTTGAAGCAGCTCTCTCACTTTAGCTGTGTTGCACCGGCACTGCCGAACTACAGAAAAATAAATTCCCCACTGCCTTTTTGAGGACACTCGCAGGCTTCGGCCATCTTTCCAGCGTTTTTCAAGAGACTCTGTGAAATCTTTATGACTGCTTTAATTTGCCGCGTGGGCCCTGGCAGTAGCTGCGGGGGCAGGGCGAATGCTGTATCAATTCCGCACGCTAATGCGACTCACTTAACCGACAGGGCTTCCACGCAGCCTGCCCTCCCCCCTCCCGGAGACATTTGTGCTGCTGACAGCAAACTATTCACACCACTGTCGTGCCCTCCCCACTGGGGGCCAAGGAGAAGTGCCAGCCTTCCTGAAGGTAAAGCAATTACGTGGATTATCTACTTCCACACCGCAGAGGAGACACAGAGAGAGAGTGCACCGATAGCGCATTGTAAATGAAGCCTCAGGGGCAAACAACCCCATGAGTCACTAAAATAAAGCATATGTATTTAGCTCAAAGTCATCTGGGGTGGGTATGTTGTAGATCACCTGGGAGAGAGCAGTACACTCTTCAAAGATACAATATGTAGATTTGAATATTCTATATTCTTTTTAAAGACACTGTTCACTTTTCAAGCTGCAGGGTTTTTTTTAGACACCTAGGGACATTAGTCCGTCTGCAAACAGTTTGCATTCATTCGGAGTCCTGTTTGTGAATCTTAGTCCAATACAACAAGACTACACCAACCTACATCCAGACCATCCTCCAGCCTTACACCCCCATCCGCCAACTACGGTCTGCCTCTGAGAAGCGCCTGGTGGTTCGCTCTCTCAGAGACGCCCGCTCACAACCGAGACTTTTCTCCTGTCTGGCCCCCCAGTGGTGGAACCATCTCCCCACATCCGTCAGAGAAACAACCTGTCGGCCACTTTCAAGAAAGGACTAAAGACTCATTTGTTCCAGGAATACAACAGCACTTAAATGACACTATACTTTGTAGAAACAATGTATGTTGTATTGGAATTGTATTTTACTTTGAATGTATTGTATTTGATCATGTACAATCTGTTCCTAGATTTAATGCTCTTTTCAATTCTGCCATTGGCAGCGATGTACTTACCTATAGCACTTGTGATTCATCACCAGCCCTTACAAGTCTGATGAGACATCTTGTTGTTTTCGATCATGGTTCTATGCACTTAATGTACAGCTCTTATTTGGAAGTCGCTTTGGATAAAAGCGTTCGCTAAATGTAAATGTATTCAGCTGCTAAATGCTCCGCTATGTTCACAGGTAGTGCACACTGGCTTCATGAGAGGGCTGCTGCTGCTGGAAACATGGTCAATGAGAGCGGAGCCTGTTGGCCATAAAGGTGCTAAAATATAATAGAGCTGGGACCTGCAGAGTCCATTACTGCAAGCTACTCCTTTCACATTACACAAACAATTTGATCCACTGTCAATATAAAAATATTGATTAGTGCAGCTTCAACGTTTAGTATAGTTCAGATGTACACGTGAAACCAGGTCTTATGGGGAACCCAATTACTCTGTGCTTACCAGATTACATACATGCAGACTACTAGGGGGCAGTTTGGTGTCAAGTCTTGCTTCATGCACATTATTACATGTAAAAAGCCAATTAGGAACTCGAGTATTTACGTCAACCAAACCACCATTCTCCAGAAGAGCTCTAGTTGGGTTTCTTTAATTCCCTACTGTGATTACAGAAACTGATTTCCATACGCATAAAGGAAACAGAAAGCTGACAGAAAGTAAATTCGTTCAAAGCAAATATAAACACACTGATTGGGTCTCGTTGCTCTTTTTGTAATCGTTTACCCTATAAAATGTCAACAACACTCCCAAAGACTCTTCATTTACTGTCATAAATGCCAAAAAAGAAAATGTAATGTCAGCAAATGTTTGGCATTTTTGCTCGAAAAACGACAAACGATTAATCGATTACCAAAATAGTTGGCGATTTACTTTGTTTTGATCGACTAATTGATAAATCGAGAAATTATTGCAGCTCCTCAGCACATATACTTCAAGCCAAAATGCTGCTATGGTATGTAAACTTCTTATAATTTTGCTGCAGTGAGATACTTTCAGGACTCTCTGCTGTCTATTTTGTGCAACTTTTCCAGTTTGTTCCCCCTCTACCCCACTGTTTCCCTAGCACACACTCTCATTTTCATTTAACGCTAGCGCAGGTAGCACGGGCCTCCTGGGCCTGAAAATTGCTGCTGACTACATGCTTGTGAAAGCTCTGCTTGTGGTGGCCAACTGGGACATGGAGGCATGCGTGTCGAGGAACCAGCGGAGAAAGGATGGTTTTCCCATGGGGGTCCATCTCCTTACAGGGGCGATTTTACAACTCCTGTGTGGTAAATGTAATAGAAAAGGTTTGTAGCCTCAAGTTTCTGCTCAATTGAGAAGTCTACGGGCGACAGGGCTGTTTTCCACTTATAAGTCCAATGGGTTACAATTACATAAATGAATCCAAAACCGAGAAATAGTTTTGGTTTTAGGAGCAATAAGCTTATGCTTTGAAATGTTTCCTTGTCCTACAGTTGCTTGACTGTCTTAACCGGTTTGTACACCATAATAACTCCAGGTGACTGATGTAGTGGTAACTAGGGGTGGAGTAAAAAGGTATTTTTATACATCTGCAATAACCAAATATCACAAACACTAGTGATTCTGTGCTTTATTATTAAAGTTTCAGCCTTTAGGTCCCATAAAAATGATAGTCTTGCCAAGCGATATCATATAATAATTGTCACAAGTAGTCATCAGCCAAATAAAGAATCGGTTAACGTTAAGCAATTGCGTACAAATTCAAAGAAAAGCCAAAGCAAAAATGAATTTAACTTTCAGTCTGAAGTCACTCTATGGCCCTGAAACTGCCCGAGCACGAGGTAGCCCACGGAAAAACTTACCTGGCTTCATGGTTTCTAGCTAGAAGCTAGAACTAACTTCGTTAGTTGAAGCATTGCTTTAAAAGGGGCACTCGGGTTTAAAAACTGATATGAAACGCATGTGAAATGCAACTTTCAATATTAATATATAAAAATTATAAATAATTATAAAAAAGGGTCTGTGGGACTCGCACGTGACAGTCCATACTTTTCTAGCCATGAATTCAGCTGTTTGTAGCTTTTATTTTGTACAAAATAAAGGTAAATCTGCTCCGTACAAGAGCATCCGTTGCATATTTAAAATGTAATGTACTGTGATGGCCCTAATGCCTGTGTGACGGCTGTCTAGCGACGCCCCCTCTGACCAGCTGACCTGAGGTGACCTTGTGCAACTTTTTTATTTTTCATAAAGTCTCAGAAGGTCGGCATGACAGATTTCAGGTTCCCCCTTCGCACCCGCTGACCCTCCTCCACCCCATTCTCTTCGCATCACCGGCCTCGCCGCGCACAACAGATGGCTATCACTGTTCCCCTCACCGCAGTCACGGCCGGGCCAGGTCCTCCGCTATCTCCCAGAGAGAGCGAGGGGGAGGGGGGGGGTGAGGACGGGAAGCTCAGGGCTGATGTTGAATTTCACACCCCAAGGCCTCAGGATTAGCGAGGCCAGGAGCTGATGGACAGGCATGGGGCGAGGTGGAGGGTGGAAGGTTTGTGCCGTCTACTGATGCGTAACAAGAAGGGTATGTCTCTGCACGCTTCAAAGTTACTGTCCATGCTCTCAGCCGGGATCAACTTTGACAGTTTGCACATTAACGGACATGCCATTTAGTGTTTTTGTCCACTGATTATTGGTTTCCTTTAAGGTGGACACATGGTCACAATAGGCGTTTTTTTCACCACGTCCTTTATGTGCTGCCACTCCTTCTCCCATCTCCTGAGTTTAGAAGGATTTGTTACAGAAGTCCATCCAGGACTTTTTCTTGAAATGGTTTTTTCATTGTGGTATTAATACATTTAACTAGATCGAAGAATCTGAATATTTCCAAAGTTGTTTCTTGAGCAGAAATGCGATAGAATGTTGGAATGGTACCACTAAGCAGCTACCGTGGAACCATCGGAGAATTTAACTGCACGTGGTTCATCTTTATTAGTGACAGACAGGATGATTATCTGATTTTAAACTGAAAAGGTGAGTGCATGTTAAGCGGACATCTCGGCTTAAATCTGGCTTAAATTAAAAGTCAATATTGGGAAAACTGATGCACGAGTCTGCCCTTCATGCTGTGGCGCTGCCTTTTTCTCTACCTGTCTGATGCGGCGGTTTGATGGACAGTGGGGGGGGTGGAGGAGGGTGTGTGTGTGTGTGTGTCAAGAAGGGTGTCGGAGCCCCCAGCGAGCTCACAACCCTGAGCCTCTGGGATTTCAGAGGAGAGTCTGGATTATCAGCAGAGCTTCAGGCCAAAACCTGGCTGCAGGGCGGAGGGGAGGGAAGGGGGAGTCGGGGCAGGGGGTGGGGGCTGTATCAACCCCTCCACATCACCGAGTGGCGGCTGTTTGCCAGACAGAGATCTGCGGCTGCGGTTTTGGGCCGACAGACACATCCCTTAGCGGCGGCGTTGCTGTACACGCCTCACGGAGCACATCGGCTTATACCTCGTCTGAAATTCACTTTTGCTCCCAGTAGATTAAACTCACACTTCAGTTCATCTCACAACACCCCGCTTAGCAGGGACACGGAAATGATGGGCTTCTTACTCGCCCCGCATGCAAAGTATGTACAATGGCTCCATTTATTTAATTTTTTCCCCCGCGTTAATACTGTTTACCAAGATCCCCATGAATAACAGTTAGGCTAAACAGAATATTCCCGATTGGGGGGAAAAAAAGATGAAAAATCGCAGTGCACTTGCTGCTTTGGCTTTTTTGTGGCGGTAGCTGAAATTTGAATTAATGCGAGGATTAAGTGCACTTGAGTTTTGCAGCAGGTGAAAATATTAGCGTACATTTGCAATCATGCACCGAGCCAATGAGGCAGGATGGAACAGAAAATGACTTGGGCAGAGCTGGAGTGCTGGCTTGTGCCTCGGGACAGTATCTCAAGAGCAAACACATGTCCAACCAGGGACATTGCAGCAAAGACTAAATATCTGACATTTAATAAGTGAAGTAAATGCTTCTGCAGAGTGCAAAAAAATTCCGATATATATTCCGATGATATGAATGCTGTGAGGAGTGCTCAGGGTCTGAAAGGGACGTGATGAGGTGGTGTTTACTTTTCTTTTAGGACTTTTGCCATGAAAGCGTTGTTTCATGTTTCATTTTTGGGTCTGTTTCTTGATTAAAAACCAGTACACTCGCAATCATTCACAAGCGTGAAAATGTGATGAGACGTTCGCTCTTATCTAGCAACATTCTTGCGTGCGGACCAGTATCGGTTCACAGCCCCAGTCACTGCCGGAAACTGATCCGTCGAACATCAAATCTGCACCCAATTTATGCATAAGTGTACAAAACGATACCAAATCAGCCCTCAGTCATGATACATAGAAAGATGTATAGACAGCGTATCTAGACCAATCATCTCGCACACATCGAAAGATGACTGGACCCTTATTTATTAAGTATACACCCCCCTCAAACTTTTTACATCCTGTTGTGTCGCAGTCTATACATTTCACATATTGAAGATTAAAGTGGGACCTGTTTTGCCCTGAATCACAAAAACTGAAGTTTCTTAAGTTAAGTTCTTAAGATTTTTTTCAGAAGGTGCCTTGTTCTTGCCTGCCTCCCAGATGACTGCAATATCTTTAATATTGTTGCGTGACGCACACATTGCCCTCTGTTGGCCATAAAACCATGTAGGCCTTTCAAGGTTGCCATTGGATTCAACGTAGCCTCTTTAGCCAAAGGTCTTCTCTCCCGCTCATTTAGTTTAGATGGTTTTGGATATTGTTTTGGATATTGGAATCATTGTATGACCATGAAGGTATTTGGTTATTGATTAGATAGTTTAAGTGGCGCTTCAGTAAACGGAGAGTACACTTATTAAACCAAGTTTCAATTGGTTTCATTTTTCAATGAATGATAGAACATTTTCAAGTATTGTTTAGATTAGTGTGTGTGTGTGTGTGTGTGTGTGTGTGTGTGTGTGTGTGTGTGTATATGTAAATATATATATATATACACACACACACACTGCATCCATCAAAATCTAACTTTTGCTGTTTCAGGGGCGCACCGGTGATCTGTGATTGTACTGCTCTTACAGTGACAATCATTTAATCTTAATCTTAAGGATCACAAGCCAAACAGCACAAATACAGCGTTTGCATTACAAAGTCTTCCACGCCTCTGATAAAGAGCAGCACACAACGTTAAATTGGTGTTAAGAACTCCTAGACGTGAACAATCCTGTTCATTCAAATTAATGTAAATTCACTAAATGTATCCATTTAACACTTTGGTGACTTGTCATAATTACACCTGTGTTAAATGGCTGCAGGGAGCAGCAGGGGTTCTGTCCGTACTAATCAAGTATGGAAATGCAGAAATACTACTGGTTGGAGCAGCAGGGTGTTACTGTGTTAACAGTATTCTGATACAATTCCTTCCTTGGAACTGTAAAAACCAATAAATCATTAGACTATGCTTATTGCAATGTCCTCTCTCCGGTTCTAACAAGAGTCGAACCTCAAACGAGCTGTGACTGAGAACCGAGGGAAGTGCTATATCAAACATATGATAGAGAAAGTTCCTCAAAGGTTCAGCTACTCTTAATGCATTTTCCGTATGCCCATTATTTTTCATCAGTCTGGGATTATGAGGGTGACACGTAGGTCTGAGATATTCGGCGTCAAACACGGCGGCGCTGTGCTGTGCAGCATTACCGGCCACATACGAACCCAACTGTCCAACCGCCATGGCAAAGCACTCCGGTGCTTATGTGGCAAAATCTTAGGCGATGGCTGCCATCCCTGAAATCACCACCTGCAGCTACAGGGTCCCCTGTGCAAAGAAAAACATCTATAAAAAGAAAATCACGGCTCCCTGTTGCCATAAAATATCTTAATCAGTGGGGAGAGCCACTTTTTAAAGCCAGCCTATCTTTTTTTTTCTCTTTCTTTTCCTTCTTAACCCTGGTTCAACCCTCACCATCGAGTACTTGGTGCTCCTTTTAATGTAGCTCCTGTTGTGTTTTTATGTGTTTTAATGCATCCTGTCTGGATGCGATATATTTTGTTTATGCAGAAATGTGCCATTAAAACACAACAAAATATTATGGTGGAGGGGAGGGAAAATAGACCTTCTAGCTATGAAAGACAATTTCCTTTTCATCGTCTCCGACAAAAACTCGCCTTTTCCGAGGTCTGCGAGATCGACGGTATTGTTAGACACAGCTGCAAGATCAAGTGCTGAGGGCTCCCCTCGTTTAGGGAATCGGTTCGACTGCATCGTGGCATCAGGGCACATGCATGCATAACCCTGGCATATATTAGCCTAACACAAACACAGTATGGTAACATATTGCTGTATATGACAGCTGAGAAGTAACAAGGGATGCAAGTAGAGAAATTACAGTGTCTCCATTCATTTGTCCACCAGACATCAAATTCTTACACTTTAAAATGTACTTAATATGCGATTAGTGAAAAAAGCAATCGAGATATGTCACGGTATAAAGAAATAACTGATGTGATATTAAAAATTCATCATCTTTACAGCTTTGTTTCGATGGTACATAGTTCCAGAAGCATACACGCCAGCTAAAGACCTTCAATCCACAGATTTTTGGAATAAAGTGATGTTTTTCACCACCGAAATCCAGCAGCAGTTACACTCTAGGCAGTAATGACGGCTGTAAAGAACGCTAGAGAAGTGAAAATCTAAAGTTTTTAAAAAATGACAAAGAAAAACCTCCGTAAAGCAGTGAGGGATCAGATCAGCTGAAACTTAAATGTCAGATACTTTTGCCTTGTTCTAACCAGCATATTTATATTATGAAGTACTGGACAACAAGCAAAGACCAATCATTTCAAACGGCAGCCCTCTGGGTTTCATCTGACCTTCCCAACCATCCGACTGGACTCTTCTAACGCGAGGACGAGGCTGACAGGCGGCGGGCGGGGGGAATACCTTTGCGCTCGGAGCGTTTCTTCCTCCTCCTCTTGAACCTGCGGCGGATCAGGCAGCAGTAGGCTGCCGCGGCGTGCGAGCCGTCCAGCAGCAGAGCCATGGCACTGGGCTCGGGGTCCCCCTCAGCTGCCCCTCAGGCTCCGATGTGCTCCTCGCTCTCAGCCTCGGCGCTAAGTATAGACACAGTACGCCTATACAACTTTGGACAGAGGAGGGGAGGGAAGGGGAGGGCCGGCCAGTCTACCATGAAGCAGGCACAGAGCTGTCGGCACATTGGCTCTCTCTCTCTCTCTCTGGTAAATGGCTGTCAGATAAATGGGCTGGGATGTCTCCTGGTCTCCTCCTCCTCCTCCCTCCTCTGTCTCTCCACCCCCCTCTCAGATCCATACCCCGGGCTATGATGAAAATGGCAAGCGGGCGCTCCTGAAAAGAAACGCAACCCCCCGCCCCCCCCCCCCCAAAAAAAAAGCCAACGCAAGTTGAGCTAGGTTCATCTGGCGTTTTCTTTGCCCGTTTGTTCCTCCTTCAGTCAAACACACACAAGGGCACATTGCTGGTAGTTTCTCTGCAGGACGAAAGGATCAACACTACTGTCCATATGGAGTTGGTCCGGATGATTGTCGCCATGTAACACTTCTGAAATCCCGAGAGGAACCCGCGACACAAACGTCCAATGTCTCAGTTGCGGCTTTGTCTTGCGTGTTTTGCTTTGTATTGTATTTGTATGACAATATTGACCAGTGTTTGAGTGCTTTAACTGCTGCAGTAGGAACTATATTTTCCGCCCCCCCAAAAGAAGGTAGATGCCAAAACCTGGATTTTGTGTACTGTGCTGCCTGATAAACCTCAAAACTCGTGGATCTACTGCTCAAAGCAGCCGTCCTGGACGAGTGTTTCATCGTGTTACTGCTACCCGAAGCAACACAACCCACTGCATTAAAAAAACAAAAACATTACCAATTATCTCCACCTCTGCCGTTCTCAGAACTGAAGAGCTTTTTAGCCCTTTATTTAAAATGTATTTTACTGTTGTGGTTCAGTCTCTGCGCTTTCAGCAGCCTTGTTTCCAGCAGCAGACAGCTGTTCTCACTGAAAAGAGCTCCGTAACGCTGCCTGCTCAGCATCAAACGGCAAACAGACACACTCAGAAGTTAGAAAGACTTTTCTAACGTGCAATAACAACTTAATAAGGTAACAATATGCCAGTGTCGCATTCGCAGCTCGTTTTGCTGCTCCGGAGTGGACAGAGATCAACAAATGCGACTTTATTGTGCTGCTGTTCTTCTTCTCTTGATGACTCACTTTACTCTTTCAACTGTTGTGCACCACTTGCAGATTTGACACTATTTTAACAGCACAACCAGGAATCTCCACTGCACGGCGTATGGTTTATCGGACACGTGCCCCTGGTAGATCATCGGCTCTGGTGGAGGAAAACATGCATGCATAATATTTAGTCATATTAGGCCATTAGCATCTTTACGGTATTCTATAAATATGACTCGAGATGGTCTGACATAAGATGTCACTGGGTTGGACGCAGCCTTTTTGGAGCTTTATCCACTAAAACTTTATGAAAGTGCGATGGAAAAAAAGATGATTTGGTGTCAAAAAATGTTAAATGTCCCATTATTCTGTCCCATTTTTCTGGGGTGATGTGTTTGTGGAACAGCTCCAACAGTTTTGAAAGTCAGCGCTGCCCCCTTGTGGGCTGCAGCGAAAACTATAACATCACAGCACTTTTTTTCCTCCACTGCCTGGGCATTGTGATGAGGGATTAATACTAATAGATAAAACGTTAATTACCCCCTTGGGGAATACGGACCTTCCCCACAGCAGACGTCTGGAACAAAGAAACCGGTGTTCCGCTTTTGATATTAATAAAGTCTGCGGTTCAGTTTAGGTTTTCAGTCCAGTTCCGGCATTATTACCTACACCTGGACAGGGAAAAGGTGTACATTTAGGAAAATCCACTGGGTCCTTGCCAGATTGAACCCTACCCCTAAACAGAAGGGGATCAAAACATGGAAGCTGATTGGCAGGAGATGTGATCAGCCTTGTGGTCTTCCTTCCCAGGAGACTCAATGGGATGTTTCAGAAGTGAATTAAGACGGATGTCTCGCCCTCAAAAGAGCTATACTGCTGCAGTAACTTGAAATACAACTGAAACGTTGTCACAAGATAAAAAAATTACTTCTTGATATATGTTTTGAGTTCAATTTTGCTACGTTTTAGAGAAAAACGTATATGAAAATTGCAGTAACTACAAATTCCGAATCAAAACCAAGGCAGACAGCAGTAAGTGAAGTTAAACATGCACTATATTCAGTTTTATTGAGGGTGTAAATGTATTTATTTAACCAGGTGTTAGGCCCATAGACAAACTAATGTGTTTGGCTAATTGATATAAGCTCTTATCTGTAAAATTAAATGTAAAATGAAATGCAATTATTATTGATCAGCGCAAAATGTTGCTCTGTAGGTCCACTTGTTGTAAAATAAGAAGAAGAAAAAGAAGAAATAAGAAAAGGTAAATTAAATTATATTAAGAAAAAAAGTTTGGACACACTGTAAGCTAAAATATAAAAGTTGAAAGAAAACAACATTGTAGTTACTGCACTTTGCCTTTGCATTGCTATTATTACCATTACCAGTACCAATGCAAAGGCAGAGTGCAGTAACTATATTTTTGGGGTCAAAGGTCAAATCATCCATCAATTACTTCATGAACACATGTACAATTAGTGCAATTTCACTCAGATACCTATTACCCATTTGGATGGCCAGTTGAAACACTTTAAAGCCATTTTTCTCAGCTGTAGTCTTTGCGTAGTTACTGCAGTTAGGCTTTGTAGGGCAGTATAGTAAAGTTGAATTAATTAAAAGACATCCTTGATGTTAAGCCTGCTCTTTGATAGGGAAGCGAGGTGATGGTCTCTCTCAACCAAAGGATACGCAGTGTTTCAAAAGACGATCCTGTACACGCTACACTGGATGTACAGTCCCTCTTGGAGTAGCTGACAACGTGTGAGTCATATAAATGTAATGTGTACTTTCATGGGTTAAGAGGATGCAGACAGTATCATTTGCTTTTTGAAACGGTCAGTATGTCCCGGACCAGAGGATGCCTAATTAAAAACAGTGGTGGACAATATGGCCTCAAAATAACGTCATAATAATGTATTGTTTTGCGATACCTGTAACAAACTATGACGTCATTTTGCCACTTTCAAAATGAAACCAGTATCCTCAATATAATACGGCACCATTACAGTCAGTACAAAAGCTTTTGTAGAAGGTTAAAAGTTTCTACATACCCACGGTAAACCCCCCCCCACAGGGGTTTTCACTCTTACAGACTGCTTGATCGCCCTACTGACACCTCTTTGGGAGGTTCCTAACTGTGTGCCGAGACCCTGAAGGATCTAAGTGGCAGTCATGATAATTTTCTAAATGGCATCCTTTGCCAAAGGGAACGGAGGAAAAGGAGGTGACGCGACCACAGAAGTTCGTTAAGTTAAGCGAGTGAGTCCTCTGCTTCACATCTTCCCTCGACCTCAGGAACAATGATGTGCATTCAAGTTGCACGGCTGATTGAAGCCCACACGGCGGTGCTGTTGAGCCCTGTTTCTACAGTAGTTTCTGAAGTTACATGTGGATTTGCATCTTTACAAATTCTTGCAACAGCAATGTAAATGCAGATGGTATCGGTTCACGCTAATTCTCCATTCCCGGTTCTCATAATATGGTGCTGCAGTACTAGTTAATACTTACTAATAGTACATTGCAAGGAGGAGTCAACCAACCTGGTTTGTGTCTTCTTCAAGGCCTGGAAGGGCTTCACGTGTTCTGAAATAAAGACAACAGTCTTGTTAGTTTTATGATGAAGCCGCAGATCACAGACTCGACATTAACAACAAAAAACAACAAAAAGAAGACACAGCTATATAATTGTAAGAATAGCAGGTAAAGGCTGAGGTTCCAATGAGCGGCCTGTAGGTGGAGCAGCCGCACTTCCCGTCTCCACACTGGACGGAACAGATTGAACCCCCGTGTGATATTCCTTCTTCCTACACCGTTTCCTCTCCTACGGCCCTTCTGTGCATCTTGTGATCAGGAAGAAGCAGATTCCAGGATTTCAACATACAAGCACACGGTATTCAGAGAGCGCAACGCCGCCATACTCAAAGGAGCTTTTTGACACAGTTCTGAAATCTTCAGGGTGTCACAAAATTTCATTTCAACGAGTTTGGTTTCATCAAATTAAAGAAAAGACCTTCTGGTGTCTGTTTGGGTGACACTAGAAGAGGGAACATCAAAAAGCAGAGATACTAGGGACCCTGTTCTTGAAAAGAAAACAAAAAAAACAAAAAAAAACAACAAAGGATCATGACTGCGGGCTTGTTCGACATCTACCTCTCTGCGAGGTGAAGTCCAGCTGGAAAGAGGCAGAGCTCTGCGTTGAGAACCCAAACGGTGAAATATCTTTCTTAAAGGCATCAGCTTCATAAAAACGTAACTTTGTAGACTGTTTGTATTTTACCTACAAAGAGCACTTTGTCCTGGTAATAAAAAGAAAAGAAAAAAGAAGTCAGGCAACGCACAAATTCACATCCATGAATGATGCTGATGTAGCTCTGAATGGGGTGTAACAACTAAAGGCTGTCGTTGAGATCTTATTAAATATGCTACAAAATTACTTAGAATTCTTAGAATATTTCTTTCCCTCTTCGTTCCTTCTTTTCTCCTTCTGCGGGTACCTTTTTCTCCCCTCTTTCATATATATATATACATATACACACACACACACACACACAGTGTTGCCCATATAGTATATATGATATATCATCTTTATTCCTATTTATACGTATGGTATACGGTATGTAATCACTGCACCTGGTCTAAGGTGATTACTGATGAGTTCCAGTTACCCAGGTGAAACGACTTCTTGCTTAACAATTGTTTGGCGCTATAAAAAGCAAGACATTTGCTGTGTTTTTTCCTTTTATAAATATAGAACTTTATAGGCAACTGTGTGTGTGTGTGTGTATATATATTTATATATGGTACCAGTTAAAAGTTAAAGTGAATGGGAAAGTGTGTCCAAACTTTTGAATGGTACCGTATGTATGTGTGGTGTGTGTGTGTACATGTGTATCTATGTATGTGCGTGGGTGTGAATATGGATGTAAGTGTGTGTGTGTGTGTGTGTGTGTGTGTGTGTGTGTGTGTGTGTGTGTGTGTCACCCCAAAATCTACTGAATTACTGAATAAGAGGCCTACACTGAGAAACAGTACACATTATGACACAGTTCAATGCCAGGGCATGTAGCGCACTCCATCCAAAGAATGTGCGCCACTCAGTTCAGGCTACAGGACGCACTTTCTGTGCTCGGCCTGAAACAATACACACAATCCCACCATCTGGAGAACTACTGTCCTCTCCTCCGACACCAACAGCGAGCAGCCTTCAGCCACTTCAACAGCACTTTAATCAGGTTTCCCCAAATCAGAGAGAACTGTCGCAGGCCCGGGTTGATTAAGACACGCCCTCCCACTTTAATCAAACAAAAGGCATAGATTGAGCAGCTATGTGTGGACCAGGACGTGAACAGCAGCAGGAGCCTAGGTCGCACTGGGCTTCACTGTGGACTCATTTTACCGTCCACGGCACAACACCAACGCAATTACGTTTGTTTCTCTGCCTTTCCTTTTTCTTTAAAGGCTTTTGGTCACTTTGATTAGGTAAATTCAGCTTTGTGTTCAATACGTGGTTCACTATTTGTTTTAAAGAAATTAGAAAAGAGTGTTCAACAAAGGAAATCTCACGGGAAACGGTGACACTAGAAGAAAACAGAGTGAATATAATACATATATTAAAAAAGGGTTAGGGTTAGGGGTGGCAGTTTGTCTGAAAGTGTGTACTCTGGTTGACTGGCTGAAGCACAACAGAGTGCAGCTGCGGCACAATTCGAACGGACGAGGAGGGACTGGCATTGATCTGCGAGATCAATTCATCGGGTTAGCTGCAGGCGGATCACAGATAACATCTATCGCCAGACTTTGCACGTGAAAGATGTGCGCTTGTTTTTCAGCACCAGGAGCTGTCCTCATTAGAAGCTACGCACAGCTCACCCGGCCAGCAGGGAACATTCCCACAACATTGGCCAACGTTTCCTGTTCAATAACGTTTGAACAATATTTTAAGGTTAATGTTTTAAAATGATTTGCCCATAATGTCAAATGTTACAGAATGTTTGGGGTTAAAAGATTATAAACTGTTTTTATAAAACATTCCCAGCATAACTGTTTGTTTTTCCCTTTGTACATGATTTTAATCCATTCGAAAAGTTAGGATTTGGGAGCAAGGAAGTTGTGCAGACGTGCAACTTATGCGTTTAATCAAACGCAAGAATGGATAAAAAAAATATAAGTATGGTATGACGAATAAATAAAAAAATTTGACCAAGCATGTGTTCATATACTTTGAGCATTGGCCCACAGGGATCACACCGAAGACTGATGCTGCTACTTCCTTGCCAGCCTCTTGGTTTACAAATCTGCTAACCCCAATCGTAGTCCTGCAGAATATTTATCAGTCTATTTCTCCAGATTTTCTGTATTTTCTGACCCTGAGTGTGGCACTCGACCATCAGCTTCTGCAGTCTGCATGTAAAAATCCAACATTCCTGCACTTCCAAAGCAGTACCCTAGACGGAAGCTGCAAAAAATAAATAAATGAAGAAACGAGGCATCTGTCTAACAGAAGCTTTTGTTTGCTGAAGCGGACCAGCAGATGGCCTTTGATGACACAACAGGGCCTTTCGGTTGGTGGGATCAAGTACCCACAATTCTTCTCTGCATCATGTGGGTGAGCGATCAGACAGTAATTGTAGATATTTTTCCATTTCCGTGGGAGAAAAGAACATATATCGTGTGCTCTTGTAAGAGAGGAAAGACTTCTGACCCTGGTATGGTCAGAAGAATGAAGGATTGAATGGTTGGCCAATTTAAAAAGACACACAAGTCCAGGTACAAAGTTATCTGCCAGGAATGCTTTCTAGCAGTGTTGACAAATCTTTGAGCTGGCTTTGGTTGCATGCAACTAAACAGGAGAGCAAACGAGGGGGAACGCATTGGCTGAAATTCAATCTCTGAACCCATCGGCTATCATCTGACGAGGGTTCGGCTTTTTATCACTCTTGATTTGTTATTTTTATCAACTTTTAAAAAAAGTACAATCGTCAGATGAAAGCCGATGGTTTCCAAGATCGCTGACCAGACTGTAATTGGTGACCAGGAGTGGAATTGGAATTATCCAGGCAGACGACGATAGCCGATGGGTTCCGAGATCGAAAGAGACCCAATGTGTCCGTTTGTTTTTTCATCCATTATTTATTTAAATCAGCGAAGAAACAATTTAATGAAACAAATCTGTGGAGGAAATGCACAACGTGGACAAATCTAATCCTGCAGTTGCTGCCAATGCCCCGTGCTTGAAGAAGCAGCAGTATTCAGGCAGGATTCCTCATCCAGCGCGAGCTGCAGGGGAATGCATCATCCTCAGAGCTTTCTCACATGCTGCTGCCCGTTGACCTTAACCGTCCTTCACGAACCAAAAGGGACGTTTCCGCATCAGCCATCACTACGTTTTTTTTAGACCCACTCTGATGTATACCACCCCTGGTTAGTGAATCTGCGAGCTCCGTCGGGCCACGCAGTCAATGTCAGGAAATCAGACGCGTGAACGTGATCCAGGCGCGGGCGGAAGACGGGAAGCGGCGGCATGACTGGAGGCTGGCGGACGCGCGTTTCTCTCCTTTTCCCCCAAATCCCACCGCACAGACGGATGAGAAGCAAACACTGAGGGGGGGGAGGGAGGATGTCTGTACCCTACTTTCATAAATTTGCATATTTTAAGAGGAAGAGGCAGTTTCGGAGAGAGGGGGCTTGATGGGATGGGGAGTGTAGAGAGCTTAGGGGCCTGACAAGGTCAAGACAGGAGCGTTGTCTTTCTTGTCTTGCCACATAAGCATTTCGGTCCTACAGAGGTGAACATTTAACACAGATCAGCACGTCAAAAGGGTAATACAGCCAATCTCATGATTTACACAGAGCTGGTGACTGTGTGGGGGTAGGGCACCCCCCCGCAGAGACAGGCAGAGCTTCCATTCCCCCTGCATCTAATCTGTTTTCTAAAATCACTTTCAAAAGAGGAAGATGAAGCTGGAGTGGTGCCGACGGCTGACGGAGGAGTGTACGTGCAAGCTGGGCAGACTCGGGCGGTACGAGGAAATAATCCGTCTCCGAAAGAGAGAACGTGGAGAGGATTCCAAAGAACACTAACACATACACACACACGTGCGCATCACGCTTGTGGTCGAAGTCTTAAAGGTCTAAATCAGATCTCATGGTTATTCAAACCTCGCCAGGGGTGTGCGTTCCTGTTTCAGTGTGTTACTCCTTAACCTTTCCACGAGGACACAAAGTGCTCTTAACTTTGCTTGCTTTAGTGGCCATGCCGCCTATTTTACAGAGCACCACTCCGCATGTAAGCACAGTGGAATTATGTCTTCTGCGGCTCTGGGTGAACTTCGTAAAGTCTGAGAAAACAACCCCGATGACGCCATCGGCTTGGGCCTGGAGAAAGATCCATTTTAAACAGGAAGGACCACACAAGGGACTGGAAGTCAGGATACCTCTGCCTCTGCTCTGACATTTCTATCTCTTCGGAGTCCCCCCAACATAATGGAGGTACCCCAGGAGTACCCCTTTAAAAGAAATTCTTAAAGGCCCCTCAAAGGTTCATTGGAATTGCAGCAATCTGCTCACCGAAGCATCGTAATATCCAGCGTATATCAATTTGGAGGATTCAGTTGGTGAGTTGCAACCATCAACTTTAACATCCCCTTGCTTTGAGATATTTTATTCATATATAGTAAGGGGTGCTCCGGTAGCTCACCTAGTAGAGCATGTACCGAGTATCAAGGCTGAGTCCTAACAGTAGCAGCCTGGGTTTGAGTCTCTTTCTCCACTGTGACTATCAAGAAAATAAAGCAGAAATGACAAAGAATGATGTTAACATTTTTTAAATAACATGGATTAAGGGATCAAAAAATCAATAACAAAAAGATTTACGATACTTGTGTGAATTCATTTTTTCCACATGACCCATCACAATTTCCAAAGCAACGGCACATTGACAGCGGAACACTTTATAGACTATAAAAATATTTTGTATAAAATCATATCAATCCAGCAATTACTGACTGAGCTAGTTAGCTTAGTTGGCAATCCAGCTAGCTTGGGACGCTATTGTGACTAATGCTGCATGATCACAACGCAGGGCAGGATAGCCTTCAGCTCCCGTGCTAGCTGTAGATGTATCATTGAAATAGGCTAAATTAGCTACTTTAAGGTGATGTAGGATTTAATTGGAGCGGTTAATTAGCGAGTAAAGCTAGATACAACCAAAAGGCTCCGCAACCATCTACCAAACACAACCTCCCAATTTGGCGGCCTATTTAAACTGCAAAAATCTCCCATCTCTCCCTCTGCCTGCCACTGCTGCCCTGCGTCAGCATTGCTAATTCTTTCAGCCCCACCACCACCCCAGCATGCAACGGCAGGCCCCAACTAGGAGGGTTAAGATATTTGCACTCCCCCAAATCTCATGTAAACATATCTGCTGGGAGTGATGAGGTTAACGCACAATCACAAGCTAAACTGAGATTTTAAACAACATTTTTTTTTGCAACAGCCAAATAAAAAAGCCCTGCCTCCATTTTCACCTTGACTCATCTTTATCCTTATTTTGCCTCAGAGTTTCCCCTCCTCTGAATCCTGCACCGTCTGAGACAAAGCTGTCAGCTGAGCTATTTTTACACCGGGAGAGCTCATTTGATCTAGTCCCAGCACTCGTGTTGCCACTCCTGGCAGTGTTTGGAAGGTTAAATTATGGCAATTATATTTCAGTTTTCCGAAGCACCTGTAGATGCCCTAGATTCAGTACAAAAAAAAAAAACACAAAGTCACTGCTTGCGGTCTCAAGAGTCTGCATTGTTCGTTATGCGCCACACCCAAGCGTTGAACTAACAAAACGATGACGACTTCTCTATTCTTGGAACCTTGTGAGGCCAAATGTAAAGCTGGTGCGGTGCGATGACACAAGGCTAAAAATTTCAGTTGTGATCACTTTCATTGTTTTTTTTTTTCAATTACAAAACCAAGAAAGTTAGTAGATTAAGATTAGACCAATTGTATATTATCTTTTTTTAAATTATTATAACATCCTGTTCACGTCTTTCTTGCCCAGTCAGACATCATTGTAATTTCTTTGCGGAGTTATAATAGCTGGTGGGGATGATGAACAAAACTAGTTTAAAGATCAAAAACAAGCAGTACATTTTTGAAATAGCTTCTCACGAGCAACTCCTCCCATTCTTACAGGTAGAACCAGCAAGTGTCTGTATTTTAATTTCATAAATAATGAAATCATTATCATTGTCCAAACATACATTGTAAAAGATAAGCTAAACATATTCAGTTATGCATGTATACAGTATATAGGAGCAGGGGAGGTTCAAGGAACCGGGCCTTGAATTAAAAATTCAAATATATAACATTTTGATTTTAGGCTAATAAATAATTCAGTATTTCCCTACCAGATTTTTGATCCTGACCAGTGTGAAGGCTTCGATTTTATTCGCATTTAGGCTTTTATTTTACAAAATGCAAAACAGTAAAAAACAATTGAATAAATTATGAAAAATCTTGTGAGTAGGAGTGAGGAATGTAGGAAGATATAATGATTGCTAATGTAGTACATGTATTTATATACACATGTTGGAAGTTGTATTAAATATAGTACACTTCTATCTATCTAACATAATTTGTGATTTATACATTTAAAAATATAGATCTAATATATCTGTGAATTGAAGATAGATAAATAGAGTAGAATATGATTTACGTCTTCTAAAAAAATAAGAGAATCGACCGGCGTGGAGATAAGTGTACTTAATTTCTTTATTCTTCTGACTTGACTGAATGTGTGGGGTATCCTTCAGAATAAAGGTATCATTATCATCCCCTCTCTGTGTCTCTGGTCCTTTTTTTAATGATTTTTTTTATCTTCATGTCGGGAGCTTTTATCTGTGCAGCCACTCCGCTGAACGAGTCCCCAGAGCGTTGTTGAATTACGCCGCCACAGATACCGTTCGATTGGCTGTCTCTTGCTGTACTGTAAAATGTCTGTCTTGATGGAAGCGCCTGGGCTGAGGGGACACTTTGCTGATGGGGCCTGACACACAAAGTGCAAGCCCACACAGAAACACACACACGGCCACGCATTAACTGCATGCCATTTACTCTCTCACTCCCGTGCTTTATTGACATTGCGATGGGAATGTCCCCGGAGGGACACTGCGCTCCAGGAAAAGGTCACATGCTGCACCTGCGACCTTCAACATTACAACACATCGGTCACAGACTCTGGGTCCTAAAATCTAATCTACAGGAGAGTTAATTCAGTGCATGGACTCAAAGTTCTGCACTGACCACAACTCTGTAATATGTTTAATTCGCCAGCATTTGTGCCTCAAGCAAGTTTCAGCTTTCTCCACCGCCAGTGACCAGAAAGCCTTTAATTTGTGTGTGTTCATGCTTCTCGGGTGACTCCCCTGACCTTTTCTCTAGTGCCATCATCAGGCCAAAAACATGAAATATCCCAATCGCCATTAAGATCATTACAGTTCATTACAGTATTAATTCAACTTGATTTACGCCCACCATTTCCATCGTTTCTGATAGCACTGTGCTCCTCAAAGTAATCGCTAAAGTCTGCAACCTGACATACAAATCTTTGTTTGAACATATGGGAACCAGTGATCTAACAACTTCATTTGAAGGTCAAAGTGAATGTGAGTGCACCTGGAATGTTGATAATAATCCCTCAACTGTGTGCACTGACTTCTGACTTTTGAGTGTTTTAGCTGCATTCCCAGACCGGAGGGATGGATAAAACTACGAAAACACATTGAATAGAAACAATCACTTCGGTAACTTGCGACCCTACTCAGCAACGGTTGGGCAACTAATTAACGCCAGTGAAGATAACCCTGAGTTCCAATTCGACGTGGTAGCAAAAATGACTCCGAACCCTCCACTGTATTCAGCTTTTTCTTCACCCCAAACAAACGTTTCACCTCCTCTTTAATCAAATCACAAAAGTGCGATTATGGGTTTATTAGCTAATGAGGCTCTGATACCTCTCGGAACAGATATGTGCAACACAGGTATATAATGTTCTTTGAAACTAAACCCAGGAGCTGCCAATGAAATGTCTCCGGTGTCGCGTCCTCCGCCTTTTAAAGTGACGATCCCACGGTTTCAAAATCCTAACCTCAGTCCTCGTGCCTCAAATTATTAGACCCAATTCAAATATTTCCGTTCTCTCTGAAGTGCCAGAAATTGGAGCAGCTATCCAGATCAAGAGGTCTTTTTGAAATTGAGTCTCCACGTAACATGGAGCTTGAACTCACAAAGGTGGTAGATAACCTTGCTAGCTGGGAGAAGTCACTACACCCATGAAATAGTCTGCGTGAAGCCACAGTCGTTCAAGAGTCGATTGAACAACTGAGTTTTAGAGGTGCTGGAAGTCAGACGTTTTTCAACCTTGCGTTTCCAGACATTTCCAGTCTGAATGCTAAGCTAATCGCCTGCCGACTGATATTTATTTATCTTATAGACGTGACTGTGGTATCGATCTTCCCATCTAACTCTCAAAAAGAAAAGTTAATGCGAGGGTTTCCCAAGACGTTAAACTATTATTTTAACATTGCCATTGTGAGCACGTTTAGCCTCTAGCTCAAAGAACGGAGGACGTAGCCTCACAAAGCTGCTAGCATGACTAGACTCTTAGTCTGGATTTTCTTTATTCTGTATGTTCTCTTGGTTTGTGGAAAAAAGGTTTTAAATGTCAGCCTAAATGTTGTTTGTTGCAGAACAGCGTTCATAAATAGAATTTCAAGTAGATGACAGAGTTCTTTGGGCACATACTAAGAAAAACAAGTCTCAGCTTTGCTTCAGGTTGAGTTAATATGCTGTATATCAACGTTCACACACACACACACACACAAACAGACTTGTATTTGACACGACTACATATGCCCTTCGTTTCCCTTCCACTCCTTTCCGCGGCAGACAGACTGGATGGGATCTCTGGCCCTCTCGCCTTTCTGCTCTGTGTTCCCGCTGGCCATGTCGTCTGCCAGCAGAGGAGGAGGAGGAGGAGGAGGAGGACGACGAAGGCTCGGCTTGTCCGGGTGTCTGGCTGGCTTGTCTCCTTGAGGTGTTGCAGTGCAGACACTGACAGTCACAAGCTGGGGGTGTGAGCCACATGGCAGTGGGCGTGGAAGACGGGTGAAAGTTGTACATTTGAAGGTCTTTCACACTTTGTTAAGGACATCGGCTTAACTCTGGCTTTCTCTCCAATGTTGTGATCGTGATCTAAACTGTATTTTAAATTAATTTAATGCAGCTACGTCCAAATTGGAACAGAACAGTGCGCTCGCCACATTCTTAATTTAGCCCGACGGCTAGCTAGCTTGATGCAGAGTGCGCTATTTCGCTGTAAAATGCATTACATCCACTTGTTACACTTCTGTAGAGCAAGTCACACCACTAACATTATTGATAACTAATTGATATTTGTGCAGAGAGCTTAGCTCAGCTACCTACCTCAGGCATATCTCTCATTACCTGGCACCATGGACGTATTATAAGAACTGGATAACGGATACAAATATGGCGCCTATTTAGTCCTATAGGATTTGAGCACCTTGCGGCCTACTATTTCTCAGTAGTGTTTTTCAAATGTAAAACCTCCACGGATCAAAAACTCATAACAGTAACAATTGTGATTGACGTTGTTTGCAGTTTGAGGTGTCCTGTAAACAGTTTTACAGACGTTTCTTTTACAATGGTGGCCTGTGGGGAAACCGCTTAATTGGGCTGCAAGTGGGAGAAACTGGGAACAATGCTGAGCGGCGCCGCCCTATCCAGTTCTTATTACACATCCACGACTGGCACCCACTGCACATATGGCAGGAGTCATCCACTATACAGACTGCTGCACTAACAGTTCCACAATGCAGCGATTTCGGACACAGCCACGTCCTCTGTGATCCACTGTACAGCAGTGAGAAAGTCACCATGTCTCCCTGCAGTACCAAGGGGTCCGGTCCCCACCCTCCCTGTCACAGAACTGCACATGCCACCCTTGTTCCCCCCTCCGAAAATAAGCTCGACTATGCAAGCAACAGAGCATCAGCTGCTGCGGTGTGATTCTGGCTGACATCATTCCACAGAGATAATAATCAGGATAATAATTTGATTTTAGATTCCTTTTCGGGGAGTCCAAATCTAATTTATTATTACTTTTTGAAGCTGAGGTTACACCGATACAGGAAACTCTGCTGTCTTTGGCCTCGGCCTCGACTCCCAATTAGAACAAGATGCATGAGAAGAGTCCGACAATCCAGTTATTAATCCCGACTGCTCCCCATCTGTCAAAATATAGAAGAATGTGTGGGAAATCTTGTCTCGCCTGTCCCTTAAAAAAAGAGGGAGAACTGTGAATCAGCAAGCCTGAGTTTATTTGAGTACATCCTCAAACTGCTATTAGCGTTCGTTCTAACTCCCAGGTGGATGGACCACACCGTCAGTGAGTCATCTCTCCACACTCCTCACAACTGCTCTCGTTTGTTGCCTTGTCAGCCGATTAAGCCCCAAAAAATGGATTTACTCGGCAGCGCTCGCGTAAGCAGCTCGGCGGTGTCCTGAGTTAACCTCGTCCTCGCCGCACTCGGGATCCGCAGCCCCTTAAAATCCTACCTCCAGGCTCCGACTTCAATCGCAGCATGTTTAAGAAGCAGGGAGCAGGAGGAGGATTGAGTTTGAGGATCAGGGACCCTTTGCTTGACGCCCGACCTCACACGTCAATGCAGAGGGATTCGTCTCAAAATACGTAACCAGCAGCCCCTGGAGAACAGGGTCAGATCCCACCAGGCTCTTACTGCCACGGGAGGATGTGACCCTTACGACAGTGAAGGGATAAATTAACTGAACAAATGATGATGGACGCAGGAGCACAACACACTCTCAAAGTAACGCAAATTGAATTGCAGAAAATGGAAGATCAGTGGCTACAGAATCAGATTGGTGTGAAAAAAAACCCAACTTCTTAAATAAAACTCACTGAAGTAAAGAAAAAAGTCACCTCATAAGTAAAACGTAAAACAAATGTATGTAAAGGAGTAAACATATGTCCTTTTTTTATAGTTCCCTCTGCTTCTCTCTCAATCATCATATTTTTGTCCTCGCTGTCTCTTTGCGTTACGCTGCCAGCTCTCTCGTTTTGCTGCCAGACTTTTTGCTTCCAGCTTTTTTTGGGGGGGGTGTTTCAGGGGTGGCGTCCCCATTGGCTAATGGGATTTTGAGTGACAGCTCAGTGCCTCCGAAACAAAGATAGCTTTACTTCTACCGAAACACAACCAAATCTCTAGTGCAAAACTAAAACTCGAGCTTCCCGACTGACGCTTCTTCAACCAATTCAGCTTTAAAATTGCTTCAGTGCAACATCACTTTGTTGGGGTAAAAGGCTTTGATCTGCTGTCATCACGACAGAAATTGATGTCCGTGAACAACGCTTAATGGCGTAACCAAGGGTTAAACCCCTCATCAACAGTGGATGTGGCTGCAGTGCATTCTGGTTGCAGCACAGCTTCGGCGCGTGCTCACAAGTCGACCAGACGTTCCTGTTCCTCCAAGAGACACATTTGTTGTTTTCAGAGCCGTCACTAATGAATGGGTTGTCCGTCAAGTCAATAACAAATTAAACGAACCATTATATATTAAATGAATGTTAAATATATACTATGCTAAGCTGCTCCAGGCGAGACCTGGTGAGCGGGAAGTGGAGCGGAGAAAGGAGCTTCGTCTCTTCAGAGTAAACACAGTGACTCTAACGAGAATACAGGATTCGACAGAACTGCTAAGAGGAAGCGAGTGAAACATCCTGATTCTGGTCTGTAGAGATTTCTATGCTTTCAATGGCCCCAGGGCGAAAATGTATCAGACTGATAAATGAACGACTGAATCAACGAGGAAGGAACGAGCGAGCCATTGATTTGTCTGAAACCGAGAGGTGCTCTGCACATCAGAGGTAGATAGAATATATACAGTACATACACACACTCAAAGTCAGGACTACTATGGGGAGCGCACAGGCCACAAAGTGAGCTCTGAAAGCATCAGCTCAGGCAAGTAATGGTCAAGTCACTGGTATTGATTAAGAACTCCCAGCAGATATATTATGATGATCTGCTTCTGCCGTGGGGGAATAAAAGAAGCGCCTATATTGGATTTTAAGAGAGTCTTAACCCTTGTGCTACCTTGCCGGGTCATATTGGCCCAGTGGCCCATTGTCTTGACCCAGTGTATTCTCCACAGGGTACCACAAAGGTTAAAGGGAAACTGCAGTATTTTTAAACCTGGGCCCTATTTTTTTTTTTACAAATTTTGGGGCCCAAATAACCATTACTATTTAGTTTTAGAATTGGTAATGAAGCGCTAAGACTGACCGGTGTGTTGAGGAGTAAGTCTCGCTCTGAAATCTCGCGAGAGGTTGAGTTGTTGCAGGAAGACGAGGGGAGCTTACCCTCTACAAACGGTCCGTCTCTGTAGGGATCCTTCCTATGAGGTTGTCAGGTTCAGACTGTTAATCGAAATGTCTGTCAGTAACAAAAACAAGCACTTTTAGTGGTCGTGCTTTTCACAGGCGCAATTGCCCGCAAGGTTTATGTTGCAGCCATCGATGCCCATTTGCGGATACCGGCGAAGGCGATCTACTGGACCAATTCCAAATCTTTTGGAGTTTCCCTTTAAGGACCTCCAGGAGCGTCGTGATCCCACTGGGAAGGTGTTTATACTGTATGTGATTCATGATGTGCTGTGGAAGGTAGCGCTTGGCTTTGTGTAATTATTGTAGCTGGGAGGTAATGAAATCATCAACACTTCCAGTATCTCAACACAGATCATAAACTGTTGATGCAGCACAGCGCTATCACACGCTCAGCTTACATCTGCTGCATTCTAAAGTGCCTGTAGTGTAGGTGTTCTCGGTCACACTCACACACATGCACTCCTGCAGGGCAAACGCACCGTGAGTGCTAAAACACAGTGCAAAAACCTTTGCCGACCGAAGTAATCCGAGTGCGCGTCTCATCGCGGCGCTTGTGTGGTCGATGCCTTTCGTCTGAATGCATCAAAGAGCCAGGTGAGAAAGAAAATAGTGAATGATAAATGATTCAGCAACCAGGCAATCCGAGCATTGATAGCATGACTCCCAATAATGAGGGCCGGCGTTCCCTCTGCTTCATCAAAGTGAGCGACCTATGAAATATTCAAGTGAGCTTGACAGCAGCACAACGCGGAGCTACGGAGGGCCAGGCCTGTCCCGCAAAAAGAAAATGGGGGGGAGCAGAAGACATAGCGCTGACTCAAGTAAAGATTCGGGGAGGGTGGGGGGAGACTCACATCAGCGGCGAAGCTCGGGCTTCCAGAGTATCGACGCAAATGGCTGCAAAGAAAGGTCTGCAGAGGAGAAAGGGCGATGAGTCTGATAGATTTACAGATATGGATCAAGACATTTCATTTCATTTCAATTAGAATGAAATTACAGTGGGTCACTTCTGCCAACAAAAAGGGTAATTTCCTTTAGGCTATTATATTAAAGACAACCCCCCCTGGTTTTACATGTAGTTATAACAAGTTATAGAACATGTTTTAAAAAACTCAAAAGTGTGCCAGGATAAAATTGTGGGTAAAATCTGACTGAAACTTTTACGTTCCCCTCAGGGAATTGGAATCAGTTGGGTAATCCATTAACTTTTTCATCGGGAAACCACCATCAGGACGAGGTTTTAATTGGTCCAATACTTGGTTTGTCACACACACTAAACTAAGATGATGAGCGAGGAAGCCCGCTGTGGGTTTTCTGGCATATGCTCCCAGTGAGAAACCTTCATAGGAATGAATGGCGCGCCATCTTTGAATGCCTCATCCAGAGTTCCTTGGTGCATCCACGCTGTGCCTATTTTGCCACCTCATACCAAACCACTGAGTTTCACTTGCCAAATGACAATCGCTTTGTGTAAGTTGCGAGTATGAGGCGCCATTGCACGTCCAAAACGTGCTAGCTTCAGCGCAGCGTTCCCGTCTGGTAGCATCGCAGGATGTCTGATAAATATTATGAATGTTTGTTTGTTAGCTGGCTCCTGGCCCCCTGTCGTTTCTCAAAAAGGGGCAAAAGGAGTGTCCGTGGCCAACAACGTCCTGTCAACACGGGTCTAGCTTCCAATATCTCCTCGCTTGCTGCTGATGCGTCAAATTCCACTTGGCTTAACGCATTTCCAAACCACACAGCGCATTTCCACCTCTGACGGTGTGTTAAAGTCTGTTTTCAGAAGCCATCTGCCATGCCGTAAGGGAATTTCACAATGAGATCAGCATTCTGCTCCCCTCTCTCATCCTGGTTCTCCCTCTGACTTACGAGGCAGATCTAATATTAGCATCGGCTCAAATAATAGAGGGCTCTATCATTCTGCTTTTTGGGATCAGGAAAATAATGAGGTCTGGGACCGATGGAGTGGGCTCATAATCGAGAACGATGGGCAAATACAAACATTATTCCTTGTTCCTCTGAAACCACTCTGTGTTCTAACAACTCTACCTTGCAGTGCTGTGAGGACGAACACCTTGTCGGCACTGTGCTCGTGAAACCCCTTGGGGTCCGCGGACAGATCTCGCCTCTCTCTGAGATAAGGGCACTTCCCTCTCTGTCCGGCCGTCGCAGCGTGGACTCGGCTGTCACTAAGATAAAAGAGGGATGCTTGTGTCCCTGAGCAGCAGCAACACTCTCACAATTTGTCAAGCTTTGTAAAGGCAGGAAAGGTTTGCTTACAGATAGCAGGGGTGTGTACATAGAGGTGTATTCCAGCAGATATAGTAGTATATTTTACCATTTACTTCCATCCATTCCACCAGTCCGTTGATTCAAACCCTTCAATTATATATCACAAAAAGTTCAAATTAGTGCTAATTCAGTTATTAATAATAATTCAAATAGGTTTACAGCATAGGGTGTAAATAGGCCTGATTCAAGAACAAGGCAATACAACAGCTGCAGTGCTAAACAAAAAAAAGAGAGTAGAATAGTCATTTTCAAGCTTCCGTACATTACTTCAAACAACATACTGTTTCTTTAAGTATGTGCGTGTTCAGTGTAAGTGGAATATATTCAGTTTTTCTTGTCATGCTATCTAAGCTGAAACACAACAATCTCTGCACCTGCAAGAAGGTAGATTTGATCCAAATGCTCAAGAGCCACTCCGAATACACTGATTCCCATCAGTTGGAAACCACTGCAGTAAAACTAAAACTGAAAAATAAATTAATTAATCTAATTCTCTCCTCCACTAGGGTACACCAGCCATCTTCAACTCAAAGACCGTGTCCTTCAGCAGATATAAAGGACGTTATTCTAAACCTTTCCTGACTGTCTCACAGTGGGCTTCCAAAGAACAAGTCAGGATCTATATTTGCCAGTGCCTTGTGTCGCCTACAGTGTCCTTCCTTTTTCAGACCATGTCCTCGCGAAGCCTGGAGGAGAAAAAAGTAAATAAATAAAACGATGACATGTCTGAGTCACGTAAGATGCGGGGTTAAGCTGGAGGCACGTTAATTGTCCAAAAGAGGATTCGGCAGACTACGGAATGCTCCGACCACCCAGTCTGCTCTGCTAATCCCAGAGAGTGGAGCCTCGCAGCAGCCCGCCACTCAGTCACTCTGTGGTGTCTTGGACTAAATCCCGGGCTATCACCGAGCAGGTCTAATGTCAGAAAGAGGATGACGAGAAGAAAAAGATTTAAATCACTTTATTTTCCCTGTATATACTTTGAGGACATTTCCTGGGTGGATATTTTGGCTATTTAAAGTGCCCAATGAGTCATTTATCGAGCAAAAGTGTCAAACCGTGTGATAATTTGCTTCTATTCTGTTTAATATCACTGTTAATCTAATGTCTAGGTCAGGGCAAGACAGGCAAAATGATTAAACGGTCAATTGGCAGAACACAAACAACCGATTAATCAGACACAGAAACTCTGTTTAAGGACAGAAGTAGGAGGCTGGTAAGAACAACCCTGAAGAAATCAAAAAATGACTCTCTAGATGTAACATGATCTTTTGTTCCTACAATATCCGTTCATGTTAACTGTTGTTCGCTTTAAGGTTAGAGAAGTGAAACTAAAGATCCTGGTTAGGGGTGGTGATACGACAGGACATCCCGACATCCCCCACGTCCTCTCTTTCTGCATTGCTCTGTAAACTGATTCCTGCAAGACACTCGACGTAAATCATATGGCGTGGACTTTAATCGTAATTCCTGTTAATATTGACGATCATTTTTTAACAAGTTGCTGGCGCACACTTATATTAATACTTTAATGATAAATAACAATTCAGAAAAGGGATATTTATGATGTTGCCTTACACACAAAAGAATGATTACAGCATACGGAACTGAAAAAAAGTGGATCGGCGCACTGGCTACTGTCCAGTTGAGAACTTCCTTTTTTCTATTTTGTTGGAAAGAAATATTTTTGGGGGGGCGTAGGTACAAAAACTTTGCACATTGTACAATATCCCCCCCAAAAAATGTAGTTTGGACTAATTCCAGGTTATAACTATGGCTGGAAATTGTTTGTTTTGCTGATTGAGTCACATCTAACCGACTTTGAACGCACGTGCGTTCTGTCATCCGCCTTTTTTTGTTTAGTTTGGTTCTATTTTTGTGCATGTAGGCCTAAGTGGAAGACAAGTGGAAGACAAGAGGAAAAAAGAAAGGGGAGAAAAAAAAGCCTGTGGCACATTGAGCCGAGCCACGCAGAGGCCAGAAGTAATCGCAGCACAAAATGAATTTGCCAAATAGGCGTTCTGCAGCGGCCAAAGGCAGTTTTCCTCCCGGGGGGAACAACACGGGATGATCCGTCTTCATACCAGCATAGTCTATTAATGCGGCTGTGCATCATTTATGAACGTTTCCGAGAGAACTGATGTCTAAACGCAGCCATTCTTAAAGATCAGGGCCACGCGTTTGCAACTTTAACGACCTTGTCATGTTGATGAATACGTACTTGGCTTTTATTTATATTTTTCATATTATAATTTCAGCACAAATTAATGCTTTAGTGCAAAAAAAACAACAAAAAAACCCCAAAAACTGTTTCGCAAAGACAATTTAGAAAATAAACCTTCCAACAGAACATTTAGTTACCTCAGTCCACATTGGGGTGTGTTTGAAATGTCCACTTCTGGACGATTAACATCAAAGTAATTTGAACCATGCTCGCCATTGGGGCCAACAGTGCGATTAGAGGGGGGAAATATTTACACTTCACGTGGATTAAAGTGGCCATTCCGTGCAAACGAAATAGCGCATGCACAAAACCAGGAAGCGGAGAGCGGAGACTCAACGCTGTGATGGCAAACAGTGTGTGGTTGCGTGGTGCCTTCAGGGGTTTAAGACCTTCCATCTCTCTCTCTCTCTCTCTCAATTCACAGGATGGATGGTAAAGTGGGCATCCTCTGTTGCTAAAAGGCTCCAAAATTATTTGATCAGATTAGAAAATGTGGTCCACGTCAGCACCCGCCCGCCCGCACGAGCAAACCTCCATCAAAACAAGCTTCCCTGTAAACAAAAATCATGTTACCCAGAAAAGCTTCTGTAAAAAATAAATGGACTTTTATAAATGTTTCTGCTTTTTGTTGATGCTATACATCTTTCCCAAATTGTAGAATTATTATATAAATTATTTTATTTTATTAAAAGATTTGGTAGGCTGTGACCAAACCAGCTGAATATTTAGTAAATGTAATCTTTATCTCATGTGTATGTGTGTTTGCTGGTAAATGTTAGAGTTTAGTGTGATACCTATGCACGACTCGGCATTTGACATTTGGTTGTTATGGCAGATTATTGTGGTGTGCAGCAACCGTGTTAATAAACTGCTTATTCGAACCACATATTGTAATTCGTCAAATATTGCGATGTACAGTACATAATTCAGGAGTCGTGCCCGCTTGCGCTCTCCTTGACGTCAAGATAAATTGACGCCAAACTTAATGGAATAAGCAACTTATTTAAGGAAAATGTCATTATCTGCTAAACCACCGTTGCTATAAATTAACTCATTAGCCTGTCTCATTCATTCGGACCGATCCTTCAATTCGGCGTACAGATAAGACACGCTGCAGCTGTAGGTGCAATAATACAACAACATATCCTGTCGTTTTCTTCCGCCAAAATTCACGGGGCTGTGATGTAGCGAGCAGCGTAAACCTGTTAATGAAGTTGTAATTTCACATGTACAGCCGCTGCTTTTCACCTTATAGACACGCCGAGCTAAACAGCGTGCTTCATCTGTTAAGGCAAATCCTATGTAGTGTTTCACGAGCCACGCGCTTAGAACGTTAAGCGAAAAAAGCTTAAATTGACTCATTTTAAAACGGAGTTTTGACTTGAGGAAGAATGCGTGAACTCAAGCAAAAAATAAATAAAATAATATATATATATTTATATGAAAACGACCCATTAACGGGTACTTACGGTGAGCTTCTGTGTAAAGGTGCTATCAGTCAAAGGGTATGGGAATTCTCTGCTAAACCCAAACCGAGCCTGACGCAGGTGATGCTGCGGCGTCCGAACTCCACGGCGCTCCGGAGAACACACGCTCGCACTAATGGTGGAGTGGAGCTGCAATCACGGAATCTCTGGCCAGTATCACCCAGGAAAGGTCTCTCCTGGCCGCTCCAAAATCTTCCTTTCCTTATTGGACAGGAGGGAAGAGGTGGGCGCAGAGAAACGAGGCCACGTTGGCGCAGTACGCACCAGAAGAGAC